>JZKD02S0059631.1:334882-372083 GCA_000966675.3 Picea glauca
CAAAAATGATTATTCAATCACAAAAAACAAATATAGTCTCACCAAACCATGTCCTCCATCAAAGAGGGCTTGAAATTCCCTGGAGCTTCCTGAAACTTCAACGGTGAAAAAATTGTTGAAGAAGTCTTCAAGTGGCTGTGAAAACGGCACCAATGGATCCATCATGTCCAAAAACCCCTGGCTGGGCTTTTACGGCACCTCAAACGGCCAAACGGTGAAGAAGTTAGGCCTCCTCCATTTTCCTCCTTCAACTTTGCTGGAACTGGTTCTACAGAACGCACCTCTGTGTGCATGAACCTGGAACACGCTCCAAACGCGTGTTATAACCTAGCACCGGGCGCAACCGTGCCAATGATGCAAACCGTAGGAAGGTTAGGGCACCTCYAGCCCCCAACCGCCTAGACCACGGACATATGGCTCATAAAACCATGCGCTTGGCTAAAAAGTGGTTAAACTCGTTATATAACCGTTGTGTGAAGCCCACGCTCCTTTCCAGCTCCGGATACGGGCATATGGTTTAACAATAAACAAAACCACGGGCTATCATAACTGCACCCAACAGTTACAACCACCTGTACAAAGACACAAATCCCGCACATATAACAAAAGGTGTAAACTATGGGTTATAAACCCATGCCACATTAAAAATATACATATCCGCGCGCAAAACAATACAATGGTCAACCAAATGTAAATATATGTGGGCTATGTTTAAACACCACCCGCGCGCAAACAATACGAATATCGGTCATATGAAAAACCATAAAACCGCGGGTCGGGGCTATGCCCCGACCCGATTCCCCCGCCAATACAAAACACTTGCAAATTAAATATAATGTTGTCCGCATTGTAAACAAGAAACAATAGGCGGAACATTGGTTATCAGAGGTCTTTGAAAACTTTGTGTTGTGGGAGGTCCAGGGGTCGAACCCCGTGGCCTCCATATTTTTTACAAAGCAAATATAAGCCAATCAAATGAGGGACACGTGGCACCCAAGCATTGGGCCACGTGTCCTCACACTATTCGCTGCCAACGAGACACGTGTCCACACTCCATTGGGAAACCACCATCCAATACAAATATGTCTCATCATCAAACTGCCACGTCGACTGTACGGTCACCACGTCATCATGATGGTACGACCCTCCACGTGGCCGTACGGACTGTACGGACAAGTACAGTCAACATCCCAAATTTTTGCCTGTTTGCCTTGGCGAGCAAATCACGATAACTTCTCCATACGGACTCCGTTTGCGAAAGTAAATATATCACCGGAATCATGAAGACGAGACGGACGCAATGGCACTGTTTTTGTCGCAATCTGAGCACTTTGAAAATTGAGCAAATTTTGCCCCCTGGTCCAGATTTTGATCAGCGAGGGTGACTTTCGAGATCAGGATTCTGACCAATGTACAACGCAGAGAATTCATCGATGAACTGAAGAAATTTTTCAATTTCAAGATCATCTTCGAATACCTTCCAATGCTTGATATTGTCTGGAATAGATGGCCTATATCTCATCTCGACCTCATATTTGATCTTAGGCAGCAGAGGGATCTTGAACAGACTAGCTAAGACAGCTAAGGAATCGACCAAAGTATTTTCCTCTCTTGGAATAAAATAAATGTTGAAGGCTGAGAAGAAATTATCAATCAGGTCCCACACTTCATTTTTGTAACTCCTGAGCCAAGGATGCTTATCCCGATAAGCATTTTTGACTTGCCGGATTATCAATTCAGCATCTCCGAACACTGCTATCTCCTTAATTCCAATTTCTTTTGCAGCCCTCATACCCAGAACAAGAGATTCATATTCTGCCACATTATTGGTAGCTTCAAATTCTAGCTTGTATGACAGGGATATGGTTTCTTGCCAAGGGGACACAAGAACCACTCTAGCGCTAGGGCCTTCGCTAGAAGAATCTCCGTCAAAGAACATTTTCCAAACAGAGGTGGTTGGAGGAGGTATCTCGTGATTAAATATGGGTTGTTTTTGGATTTGAAAAGGGGCTTCAGGAGTCTCAGTGAGATGCAATAAACTAGACCCCAAATCAATGTCAAGTGCAAAGATGGGGTGATTAGTGGGGTCTGCTTCGTCACTGACAATGTAGGCCAACTGAGCTTCTCTATACAACCTCCTGTGTTCCCCTCCAAATACTAGAGTGGTGGCATATGTGAGATCCATCTGTAATGTTCCTCCAAGTTTTTTAATCCAAGATCTTGACAACAACATGCCAAACTTGGGGGGAACATTAGCTACTACAATGTCCATGACCACACTCTTCATTAGCAACTGAAATAAAGAGACCACCAAGTCTTTGATGACTCCAAGGAATTGCACCCTCCTTGAATCAAAATAGTACAAATCGTGATAAGCCTTTGTCACTTCCGGTCCCAATTCTTCCATGACTATTTTGGGCATAAGGTTGTGGGAAGCTCCTAAATCCATGAGGCAATTATGCAGCACCTTATCATGTATGTTCATGGATGTGTAGAAGGGAGGGGATGAATCATCTCTGTCTTCTACCATGGGACCTAGGACGACTTCTGGCTTTTCATCTTGAAGATTTACTGAGTCTGTAGAAATCTGGGGGGACTCAGACTGTAGCAGCTTGGAGAGGGACCTTTTGAAATCTTCATTTTTAACTAGCTCTGAGAGGGGTACGAAAATTCTAATCTTTTGAATTTCATGCTCAAAACTAAAGGAGGGAAAAGGCTTAGGAGCTTCCCTTACCTTAGAGACAGGTTCTTTGGTTGTTGGTGAAGTATTCTGAGTTTTCTTTTCTTTAGTAGTGATTGTAGCAGGTTTAGCAAGTTTTTCCGCTATGAGGGGCTGATCATGGCTATCAAAATTTCCTTCTTTCTTCTTTGACCTGAGATGATATCTGTTAGGAGTGTTGTTGGCCTTTTCCCCTTTACCCAACTCATTGACTTGAATTTTCATAAGGGATCCTTCATATGCAGATTGAGTCAAATGGGGAAAAGGGGAAGTGTCTTCAATACAGTGAATTTCGGGGTCAAGCTCATCTATCTCTTCTCCTTCCTCATGAGCAACTAGGCTATTTTGGAGAGGGGTTTGAATCCTATGATCATCTCTGTCTTTGCTCCTTTGTTCCCTTGGAAAAGCTGGTGGCACATTATTGCTAGGCCTCCTGAAGCCTCTGTTATCAGTATTTTGGGGATTTCTGTACATGGGCTTCCCTTCCAACTCCCACCTTTCCATTCTAGCCGAAAGTGAGTTTAGCACTTTAGTTACCTCGTCCGTCTGAAGGGGAAGGGAAGAGGAATTGGATGGGGAGGCTTCAGGTCTCTTCCTAGATATGTCTCTATCAACCTTATTCCTGAGTTGGTCAACAACCAATATGTTAGATTCTACTTCCACAGCTACATCCTGCATGTGAGCCAGAGTAGTTGCTCTCCTTTCCCTCAACAAGAGGCAGAAATCGGGATCAAAATCACTAGCATAAGTGATTTTAGCAGAGGCTTCTGAGGGATTTATTTCAACRGGGATCTTATTGTACATTTTATTGAATCTCTTGGAGAAGTCAAAGACAGACTCTCCTTCCTTTCTCTTCAAAGACCCAAACTCTGTCATGTAATACATGAAGTCTTTTTTGTCTCCCCACTGTCTCAAAAAGGCGTTATCCAAAGCCTCAATCCCATCAATAGATCCAGGAGGTAGGGCCCTAAACCACTTTCTAGCCTCGCCTTCAAGGATATGGAAGAAAATCCTCATCCATACGTTTGCATGCATGTTAACATGATCATCTGTAAAACTGTAAAAGGCTTCAAGGTGTTCTTCTGCAGCTATGTCCCCTTCGCTTGTAAACTTGGGCAGCTGCTTAAGGTATCCATCTGCTGGAAGGGTGTTGAGAGGCTGAGGTAACAAAAGGGGAGCATACTTAGCGGCTATTATAGCCTCCATTATGGTCATGGGGGAATTTTCTCCTGCCATAGGAATATTAGGTGGAGGAGAACTCAGAGGAGAAGGAGCTATAACAGGGGATACTGGAAATGAGCTTACAAGTGGATGGGGAAACAATGGGGGATTTAGAGAGAAGGCTAAGGGGCATGAGTCAGCAGATGCTTCTCTCTGTGCAGTAGCAACAATAGTAATAAGAGGAGGGGTGGTAAAGCTAGGGGTGGGGAAATAATCTATGGTCCTAGGTCTACGCCAAGGTACAACTTCAGGGGAGAGGGGAGTGACAAGGATTTCTCCCTCCAATCCCAGACCAGGAGGGGAGAACTCAGCAGGAACACTCCCAAAATTCAGGAAACAAGAAACTTAAGAAAAAGGTATGCTAGGAAGCTGAGAAGAAGAAAATGGAGTTCCTACAGAAGGAGATGGAAAATTACCTGGTTCGGTGGTGGAAGTTTCTCCTTCAGAGGCCTTTCCTTTTCTGAAAATCACCTTTGGATCAACTTCAAGTGTAGCTAGAGGCAACTGTGGATGGGACCACGTGTGTCTACCTTTGGAAGCCAAAACTAAAACAACAAGTTCGCCACAGTGGAGTCGTCACAGTGAAGTTTCCAGGTTCACAGTAGCAATCTCGTAGGGATTTGATGCCCGATGCACCTTCAGAATCAAAGGCTCGATGTCGTTCAATCCCAGGGAAAATTTTCAACTTCATCCCTAGTAACGACGCCATAAATGTTGGCGTCAGAAGTCACTCTTGGATTACAGTAGGAGAAAGCCTAAGGCCCATCAGTTTATGTCACAATTTGTTGATAAAGGGTGATGAATGGAAGTAAACTCAGAACAATATCGTTCTAACTCAGAAACTGGACCAGGCATGCACAAGCAGATGAGGCCTTGGTTCAATTTTAGGTAGTAAGTTGTAATAAGGGTGAGTAGGAGGAAGACTTCTGTGAGGAAATGTGAAGGGCTGTTGTAGGCATCGGGCTTTCAACAACCTGCAGAAGAAAACTTTGAACACAAGAACTTCTTATATTCGAAAGCAGAAATACTAAAAGAATGTAACATAGCTATAATAAATCCTTTATCATAACACAATCACGACGTTTCATATGAATCATTCAATCATGAACCCTTTTAGTTTGAGATCGAAACAAGATGAAAAAGAGAGTTGCCTTACATTAAACAAGGAAATTTCATATACATATACATAGCCAGGAAATCCAGTGCTTCATTAAAACATTACAGTCGGGAGCTCTGCTTTACCATCCACCCCCTTAAGGAAATACAAAAACTGAGTATATATACTCAGGGCAATTTTCCACCTTCGTAGCAGGAAGGTGGCTGAGACATTAAAGTCCAAATTAGCATGTGTAGGCTCCTCAGTCAAACCTGGATGGAACTCCTTCGTCAGACACCATCTTAACTCAGCATGGCTCTTGCAGGGGGACCTACATACAAGGGTACCACAGGTTGATTTCTCCAGGCCTTTTCCACGCCCTCCATTTATGAGTTGAGCTGAGGTCTCAACCACCTGCTCAATATTCATTAACCGCTTCCTCCATGGAGGGTGGCCGAGACCGAAAACACAAAAAGTAACCCTTTTTTCTTTGAAGTCTCGGTAGACGAAATGGCTCCTCGACGCTTTTTTCATTTTGCGTTTCGGGGTTTCGAAATGCAATGGAAGAGCAACCCTTTCGTCCTTTGAAGTCTCGATAGCTGAAATGATGAAATGGCTCCTAGGCGCTTATTGCATTTTGTGTTTCGGGGTTTCGAAATGCAGTGGAAGAGAGAGACCCCATGTCCTTTGAAGTCCCGGTAGTCGAAATGACTCCTAGGCACTTTTCGCATTTCGCGTTTTGGGGTTTCAAAATGCAGTGGAAGAGAGAGACCTTGTGTCCTTTGAAGTCCCGGTAGTCGAAATGGCTCTTGGGCGCTTTTCACATTTCGCATTTCACGTTTCAGGGTTTCAAAATGTAGTGGAAGAGAGCAACCCTTTGTCCTTTGAATTCTCGGTAGCCGAAATGCCAAAAGGGCTCTTGGGCGCTTTTCACATTTCACGTTTCAGGGTTTCGAAATGCAGTGGAAGAGAGATACCCTGTGTCCTTTGAAGTCCCGGTAGCCGAAATGTCGAAATGGCTCCTGGGCGCTTTTCGCATTTCACATTTCAGGGTTTTGAAATGCAGTGGAAGAGAGCAATCCCTTGTCCTTTGAATTCCCGATAGCTGAAATGCTGAAATGGATCATCATTTTGTGATTTTGGCCATAAGAGATGAGCTCATGTGCCAGACCTCATGCAACTTTGCGACTCAAACTTACCCGATGACCGTCGATCTACTCCATCTGTGGATCCTTGCCGTTGAAAACAAAATTCCCGCTCGCTTGATTTTAAGCCCGAAATGGAATTCTTCAGTATGCTGTGCTCGGTGCTCATGACTTGCAAGAATTGGCACTAACACCATGTACTGCATCAGGTCCACTCCCCTTGCATGAATATTGTCACAACCTAGGTGCCCCCAATTTAACTATAGGAATCCATGCAAACATTCATGCCACCCCATGTTTTCTAGGGCTCAATTCCCTCCTCCAAGATGAAAAATTATCCTCCTCAAATACAGTGAGTTCTGCAAGAAAGAAACTATCTCCATTTAGCTAGCATGTAGAATGTCACTAAGATATATAGACTCTAAATATATCCAATTCCCTAAGGAATATTGTCATGAAGTCATCCAATTAAGGTCAAGCAAGCACTGAGTAAGATGTCTCCAATGTGCAAATCCATTACGAACCATATCCAATGTGAAAGTTCATCATGGATCATCAAGGGGTTGATCATGCACAAAGTACCATAAATCTCATGAAGCACCCCCAAACATGGTGTAAATAATTTTGGAGCAACCTTGAAAGATAAAATCTTCTTCGCAATGTGAGGGATTAGATGGTACTTCACCAAATATAGAATGATTTTCTTTTGCTTGGTCACCTTCTTGTTGTACTCAACTAAGTCCTTGGGATCAATAATAGCCATAGGGGTTGCTTCAAGGTATTACCATAGAACAATATCCTCCATTAGAATTTATAGTTCACATTTCCAAGGAGTAAAGTTGGAAGCACCTCCTAACCTGTCACACTCTCTAAGATCAAGAGTAGTCATATTGACAACTCTTGGAACACAAATATACCAAACATCAACACGAAAACAAATCAGGCCAACAACCTATCACATGTGTAAATTTCCTCTCTCAACACATAACAACACTCCATCCATTGGATGACTTAAGATATCAAACCCTACAACCTATCATAGGTTTGGTTCGTTTCAACCACTGAAGACACTTTGGGCATCACACTGATTGAAACCTTCCAATAACACCCTCTCACAGTGAATTGATCTATCCATACACAGAGTCTTACAAGATTTTAGTGATGTCCTCTGACTATGTTAATTCCATACCATGGTAAGTAGATTATGCACTTAGAAAATAAGCTAAAGACTAGTTAGCTATAAAACTGAAAAAATTCTATTGAAACAACTTCTGGATAGATTAATATACAAATACACATGTTGACGGGCGTAAATGACACGTCGTTAACTAAAAGGTCAGATCCAGACTGAGGTTTTCTAATTAACCCAAGTCATTTGGTATGATCTGACCCGATAGGTTTAATGGCTCCGTTAGCCAACTACAGTCCTAAAAAAAGTAAAAGAAATAAACTAATTTAAATCTATGATTCTAACAAATGATATATTACTTACTAATGTTTATTAAAAAAAAACGTGAATATACAAATGATTATAAACAATCTATATACAATTTACAAGGTTTACTTGAAATCTTGTGAATATGAATGTTCATAATAATGTTTCAAAATAAGATAAAGTAAGAACACAAATCTTTTTGTTTTTTTTTAATGTTTAAAGATTTTAAACTAATAAATACTAAGCAAATACAATGGAAATAATGACACAAAAACAGTCAAAGATAATTAATGCAATCGTCATCTCATTCATATATAAACAAATATTAATAAAAGAAAGCAATGAACCTACTAACCTCTCATTGATCAACTAAATTCATCTCTTTGTATTTGTATGAGCTCCTCTTAACCAATGTCAAGTGTAAACCTATGAAAAAAACAAGCATAATACTTCCTAAAGAAATTCAAGGAAGTATTTCATATTTTGGAGCGAGTTTATAACGCCAAAAAGACAAATAATTATATATCTTGTGACCTTGAAATGTCCAATAACTAAAAATGAAAGAAATTCCAATTCTCAGGAATGGTGTTACCAGTTATCTAGCATCATATGTAAACTCAAAATACTTGAATAGATGATCAATCACATATATAAACTAAACCAAAAGATAATGAACAACATAAATAAAAACATGATATAAAATAATATGTGTAGAACTGACTAAAGCTAATTCGACACAGATAACATTTCACATCAAGAAATTACATGAGGAGACAATGAAAAAACACTGCAAAGTCTACACAAGACTAAATCCAAAGAGCAAACTACTTTCTCATATAGTTTCAAACAAAATATGTTCATCATATGGTCTAGGAAGATATTTTGGGATAATAGACTCTTAAAGATAGAAAAAAATAATATATAAATGATAACAATGAACCATGTATAGATAAAATAGACTAAAGCTAATTTAAATCAATGCATAATCAATTATTCAAAGATTATGAAGAGATTATAATGAAAATAAAACCATTTTACTCATAGGACAAAAGCCATTAAGCAACCCATAATTCCATATTCTTCTTTGAAAATAATTGTCCATTCTCCCAAAGATTCCAACCATCCGTTACTCCATTTGAAAATTTTTTTTTTTTACAAAAGAAATAATATACAAAAGAGAAAGGATCAAAATCGTCCTCTCCATTTTTTGGATCTATTGGCTCTGAAATTTCTCATATATTTATACCATGAATGAACAGTCTGGGCGCCACTAATAATTTCTGCCACCTAAAATTTGCCTCGTAAAGAGACACAAATATCTCTAAAATCGTGCATTTGTTTAGGAAAATTCCCACTAATAAGCTAAATGGGTCCATTTTGGAGATTATTTTTCAATCGTTTCTTCAGATTCCTCACGGTTTGGCTGCAATCAGTCCCGCAAAATCGTCTGTCTGTTCTTGATGCATTTCCAAATTTTATTTGCTGTTGCTCATAAATTTATTTGCAACAATCCAATATTATTTTTGGATCAATCATCTTGAATGTATTTAGATAATAAAATCAAGCCATGATAAGATCCATACCAAATAACTGATAATAGAAACATGTGAAACAAAAAGAAACCTAAATTAATAACCTAAAAATTGTGAATAAAACAAAATCCAGAACAATAAAATTAAAATGAATTTAAACTAACTATAAGTTCTAAACAAACATTGTTTATATTTTCCATTCAAATATGATCTTAAAATTCTAGAAGCTTCAAGTTGATAGAGATGAGAAAAATATTAATTTTGGGTTTTCACAAAATCAAACAAATGATATATAATTTTCTTTTTTTTATTATTTTTATTTTGAAATGAGATGCAAAATGAAAAAATAATTTAATTAATTAATCCCACCAAATGATTTTGTGAAAATGAGAAACCAACCAAGATATTATTTGATGAAGTATTGAACCCATTATTCAAAATAGTCAAACTTGCTAATGAGCAAAAGAATGAACACATAATCATAATTTAAATGAAAGTAAACAGTTGATAAAAATTAACGTTTTTGTTTAAATTGAGATTTCTATGCTCATTTCTAAATTTTAACATATACTCTTGTAATGAATGTCTCATACTATAGTGAATGTCTTAAGTTTGTCTCAAAGCAAGCCAAGGTATGGAACTATTTCAAAAGATTGATTTTGTAGCTCATTATAATTATCAAGATTCTAATGGGGGCCCTTTAAATTTTGTAAAAATTTAGGGGGAGTTGTTGGGGCCCAACAAATGGAGACTTACTGGATGAAGCAATTATCTCTGATATGGTAAGATTTCATCTCAGGAAGAAAAGAATAAGACTTGAAAAATGATTTAAGCTCCCTGAAATAATTTCACTCTGAGACCATGTGGTATTAGGATAAGCTAAATGCTATAACCAGACAATAGAATTTGCTTTACAAGGGATTATAACTTGAAATAATGTCTTAATCAAAGAGTCACAATGTTTATAAAAGAACTTCAATACCATTGACATAGCCACTGCTGCCAACAGACGTCCATAGCCTCGACATGGTTGTCATTTAACCTACTCAAATGCTTTAATCCCATCCAATAGTTGTATCCAAATGATGCATACTTCCATAAAAGTTAATTTAAAATCATATAGCTGCTACCTCTCGACCCGACATTGCTTCATTGCCAGAAGGCCTGTTCAGTACCCCGACAAAGTTGTCTTGGTATCATGTGTGCATTGATCTGCTGCTAGCGAGCCTGTTCAGTACCCTGACAGGTTTACACACACTTCCCACACTTAAGTGCTTCCAACCCTCTTATGCCACTTTTAAATAATAATACAATTATAGATTTATTGATGACAAAGAGAGCGGGGTGACACTGGAGGTTAATTGCAATACATGTGAATAGTTTATTTATTTTCTTTCAAAACTGGAATTTTTTTGATCATGGTTTAGATATTTTATATTTCAGTTAAGAAATCATCTAGAGAATGGGGAAGCACTTAAAAGTGATTCCTTAAGAATATCGATGGCATAAAAAGTTAAAATATCATCGTAATTCTCAAATATTTAAACCACATCTCTGGTCTAATGCTCCGGCAAAGAAAATTTGAGGACAAAACGAAAGTGACAATTGACTTAAAAATCAATTGTCTGAGCTATATCTTAATATCAGGACCTTTTGAATTATTTCAAATTGCTTGAAAAAAACAAGTCTTAAAATGAATGCTTCCTTTGACAATCGCTCTTTGATCAGAAATATATTCATTCAAAAAGACAGACAAGAAGAAAACTCATTCAAAACAATCAAAGAAAACAAAAAACACATAGCAAACCAAATCAAATTTTATTAATGGGATTCAAAATCAGAAGTACACAAAATCAAAACAACAAAAAAAATAAACTTTTCAGGAAACAATTTTGGCCAAAGATAAACTTGAGCTTTTGGATCCACTAGCATCTCACTGTAAAATAAAGGAAGAACTAAATCATATAAAATATCATGTGTGAGAAAGTTCTTTTCTTAAGATAGTGATGCATGAGATGTTACTTTGACCAAGCATTATTATTAAAAATAAAAGAGACTAAAAGAAAATAGAAAAATCCTTATTAAGGTGAGTGCAGTCCTACTCGTGGCACCTTAGGTTAGGGTTGAATTGACAGTTCAAATTTACTTATCTCTTTGCTTTCCATTTTAAATTTTCATGATGATACTGCATTTTTGAAAAGAAATATTCAACGAAAAGCAGAGAGAAAAAGATTTAAAGTGGACTTCCCTGACACCATTCATATTATGGTTCTCTTGGTGTACCCGCTTGTGTTCGTAACTGCATATTACAAAGAGAAACAGTGAGAAATAAAACTAAAGGAAACCTACTCCTAAACCTACTCTAAACTACTAAATATATCAAAACGCTAAGTAAAATCGTATTTCTAGTGCAACCACAAGAGCATCTTCAATCCTGCAAGGCATAGAAAGTCGAAAATCAGAATAAAAGAATGTAGTATTTGCAGATACAAAATAAATATGCCATGATTACCTCCTATATATTCATTTAAAAACAAAACAAGCACGACCTTACCATTCCTTTGAAACTTCTTGATGTATGAATCCTCCAACCATTCTGCAATCTTGTCGTGATATGGGTCATAATGTCATGGAAGAGTGTAAGTATGTTTAGAAAACTTGTCAATATTATGGGATCTAACATAACCATTAGCCAAGGTCGAAATGCCCCATCCTCCTGACAATTCTCCAAGTGTTCATTAATTTCTTCACATGGAGGATCTAAAAAAATCATGTCATGCTTACTTCCTAGATATTTAGGTAGAAATAAAGCAAGCACAACTTTGTCTTTATTATGAAGATTTTTTACATATGAATCTTCAAGCCATTCTAAGATCCTATCATAAAAATTAGGATACAGACTATGACTTTGATGAAATGGATATATCAATGGGGAACACATCATAAGAGGATTCATGATATCAATTAGATTATTGGTTTGAACGATTCCTTTGACGAGATTGATCATTTCAAAATGTGAAGCATAAACATTAAAATTCGAACTAATCAAAGAACGAATATGCAATGTAGAATATTTGATCTTCATAAGAATGAGTGCATTGTCTTTAAAAAAATAAATCATGTAAAATCATCTTGCAACATATTTTTTTTTCCATGCGAGTGATGAAAGTGAAGGAGCATCAAATCCAACTTCATAAATGTTATGTTTGGAATTAATTTCACGAAATCTTGGCATATCGAAAAGATCTGATTGTGATGGAAATGAGTAAGATACCATGGGTAAAGTATCATGTCCACCAAAATCTAAGAAGAGATCAAGATATAAAGAGTAAAAGGAATAAAAAATGAGCACATGAAAAGAATCTCTTGAGCTATGATATTTAACAATGGTATTCTCAAGACATTCTTCTTCACTTTCCTTAAAACTTTCACTCTTTTTTGGTGATAAATTATTCAACATAATATTATCATCTAAGTTTGTTTCCTGTATGATAGATAATTCAAAAATTTCATGACAAACATCTAATCTGCCATGTGGATAAGGTATGATTTGTGGATGAAGGTTTAAGGTTTCTTCTTCCAATTACATATCTACATCTCTAATCAGTTTCATTGGAATGTTAGAATGCTTAAGATCATTTTCATTAGCTAAGTTTTCTTCAATAACCGAATTTAAATATTGATTAGAGAAAGAATTAGAAGAATATGAACATTCACCTTGACCCAACATAAAATCTTCTTCCACAATGGTCGATGACTGAGTATACAATGATTCAGAGGAAAAACCAATTTGATTGTCAGTAAAAACCTTTTTAGTAGATTCTACCTCCCTTGCTTGTTCAAAATTTTCGAATGGATTCCTCTCATCCTGCGAACACAATTCTTCTCACAATTGAGTGATAGGATTTGTAATTGATTCATCATTCACGATTGAATATGACTGGATGAAATGGATGCAAGCATCATAGAGGAGATTTAGTACAAATGACATGTCATCAAAATTAAATTTACAGAGAACATGATGGATTCTTGTTGAAAAGCCTTCTGGAGATGAATTGTCTTTGATTAGTAAAGTCTGAAATTCTTCACATAATTGATTGTAATCATAGTTTTCAAAAACATCTAAAAATTCCTCTACAAATTTAAACCAATCAATAATGTGATATGCTGGGAAAGACTAAAACTAATGTTTAATCCGACCCATAAAAGTAAAAGAGAACAATCTGCATAAAACCTTTAAATCAGAAATATCATGCTTGATGCATTTACACAAAAACTTGTTAATATGGTCTTTTGTAGATACATCCCCCCCACCATCAAAGGTGAGTTTGGAAAAGTGAGAGACTGTCTCGTTGGGAATATCAGGTAATGAGAAGTGGAAAGAATGTTCCAACATAGTGATTTGGGGAGCCATGGGGTATTAAATACATTCTAAACAAAGACTCCTGCAAGGCCAACTTGTTCGTCTGGACTTCCTTCTAGTGCATTTTGAGATGACACAAAAGAAGAATTTATAAATCTGGAATTATGATAGGCTGAGGGGTAAAACATTTAATAATTAAATTTACCTTGACCCTCCTTCTAGCGCCATTTGTTGATGGGCATAAATGACACACCATCAACTGGAAGGTTAGATTCGAACCGAGGTTGTCTAATTAATCCAAGCTGTTTGGTATGATCTGACCTAATGGGTTTAATGGCTCCATTGGCCAACTAAAGTCCTAAAAAAAGTAAAAGAAATAAACTAATCTAAAGCTATGATTCTAACAAATGCTATATTACTTACTAATGTTTATTAAAAAAAAAACGTGAATATACAAATGATTATAAACAATCTATATATAGTTTACAAGATTTACTTGAAATCTTGCGAATATGAATGTTCAGAATAATGTTTCAAAATAAGATAAAGTGAGAACAAAAATCTTTTTGTTTTTTTAATGTTTAAAGATTTTAAACTAATAAATACTAAGCAAATACAATGAAAACAATGACACAGAAACCGTCAAAGCTAATTAATGCAATCATCGTCCTATTCATATATAAACAAATCTGAATAAAAGAAAGCAATGCACCTACTAACCTCTCATTGATCAACTAAATTCATCTCTCTGTATTTGTATGAGCTCCTCTTAACCTGTGTCAAGTGTAAACCTATGAAAAAAACAAGCATAATACTTCTTGAAGAAATTCAAGGAAGTGTTTCATATTTTGGAGCAAGTTTATAATGACAGAAAGACAAATAATTATATATCTTGTGACCTTGAAATGTCCAATAACTGAAAATGAAAGAAATTCCAATTCTTAGGAATGATGTTACCAACCATCTAGCATCATATGTAAACTCAAAATACTTGAATAGATGATCAATCATAGATATAAACTAAACCAAAAGATAATGAACAACATAAAGAAAAACATGATATAAAATATTATGTGCAGAACTGACTAAAGCTAATTCGACACAGATAACATTTCACATCAAGAAATTACATGAGAATACAATGAAAAAACACTGTAAAGTCTACACAGGACGAAATCCAAAGTAAACTAATTTCTCATATAGTTTCAAACAAAATATGTTCATCATATGGTCTAGGAAGAACTTTTGGGATAATAGACACTTAAAGATTGAAAAAATTAATATATAAATGATAACAATTAACCATGTATTGATAAAATAGACTAAAGCTATTTTAAATCAATGCATAATCTATTATTCAAAGAATATGAAGATATTATAATGAAAATAAAATCATTTTACTCACAGGACATGAGCCTTTAAGCAACCTGGAATTCCATATTCTTCTTTGAAAATACTTGTCCATTTTCCCAAAGATTCCAACCATCTGTTACTCCATTTGAAAAAAAAAAAGTTTACAAAAGAAATAATATACAAAAGAGAAAGGATAAAAATCCTCTCCATTTCTTGGATCTATTGGCTCTGAACTTTCTCATATATTTATACCATGAATGAACAATCTGGGCATCACTAATAATTTCCGCCACCTGAAATTTGCCTCATAAAGAGACACAAATATCTCTCAAATCGTGCACTTGTTTGAGAAAATTTCCGCGTGTAAGATAAATGGGTCCATTTTGGAAATGTATTTTCAACCGTTTCTTCATATTCCTCATGGTTTGGCTACAATTAGTCCCGCAAAATCGTCTGTCTGTTCTTGACGCATTTCCAAATTTTATTTGTTGTTGCTCATAAATTTATTTGCAACAATCCAATATTATTTTTGGATCAATCATATTGAATGCATTTAGATAATAAAATCAATCCATGATCAGATCCGTACCAAATAACTGATAATAGAAACCCGTGAAACAAAAAGAAACCTAAATTAATAACCTAAAAATTGTGAATAAAACAAAATCCAGAACAATAAAATTAAAATGAATTTAAACTAACTATAAGTTCTAAACAAACATTGTTTATATTTTTCGTTCAAATATGATCTTAAAATTCTAGAAGCTTCAAGTTGATGGAGAGGGGAAAAACATTAATTTTGGGTTTTCACAAAATCAAACAAATGATAGATTATTTTATTATTATTATTTTTATTTTGAAATGAGATGCAAAATGAAAAAATAATTTAATTAATTAATCCCACCAAATGATTTTGTGAAAATGAGAAAGAAACCAAGATATTATTTGATGAAGTATTGAACCCATTATTCAAAATAGTCAAACTTGCTAATGAACCAAAGAATGAACACATAATCATAATTTAAATGAAAGCAAACAGGTGATAAAAATTAACATTTTTGTTTAAATTGAGATTTCTATGCTCATTTCTAAATTTTGACATATACTCTTGTAATTAATGTCTCATACTATAGTGAATGTCTTAAGTTTGTCTCAAAGAAAGCCAAGGTATGGAACTATTTGAAAAGGTTGATTCTGTAGCTCATTATAATTATCAAGATTCTAATGGGGACCCTTTAAATTGTAAAAAATTAGGGGGAGTTGTTGGGGCCCAACAACACACTACTAGAAATATGAACAATAAATACATAGATTTTAACTCTCAATCACCTCTATCTTCTATTGAAAACTGAAAAGAAGAAATGCACTACAATAGTTCAAAATTGAAACTCACTAACCATTCTTTTGGTGCACCCTAGGTATGTTTTATAGAATAATATATAGAGACAAGATACATTGTATCTGGGCACATAAAAATGAGCACCCCAATTGATAGGGTCGAACCCTAACCCTAATCATTTGAAGAATTGTGCCCACCTACATGGATAGACATGCCAAGAATAGTGTGCCCCGAATGGAGAAGAATGCAACATTCACTAATGCATGCACCTCCTTGGAATCTATGCTCTCCTCCTAGAATAGGTCATCCTCATGCGGTGTGCCCTACTAGTCTAGGTATTTGCACCTTCATATAATAATGGAAAAATGAACGTAGAAACATAAATAGAATTGAATATAACTCAATTCCTAAAGATGGATCATGTATGGCTACAACATGTGTGAGCCTCTATCACAATCTATAAAACAATGCCTCCTAGAAGATAAATTAGTGCACCTAAAACTTGTTACAACAACACACAAATCCATAAACAAGCTAGGTACTATATGAAACTGCTTACAAAATACGGGTTGGATTCGACTGTAGGAGAACACTGACCAACAAACTAGGGAAAAATTTAACATCATTGTCCATACACAACATCAAAAGATGGAGGTGGAAAACAACAATTACATGATTCAAAATGGAATTTTTTGGTGGAAGAATGTACTACACTGTTATAAGAGTGTTGAATATACACCAATTGTTCATCCCAGATCTTCAAACGTTTCCCATTGTAGCTTCTCAACAATTGCATCAAAGTTTTGTTATCTACTTCAGTCTGACCATCGGTTTGGGACGGAGTGCAGTCAAATTCTTAAGATCAGTATCCATTATTTACCATAAGGTTTTCCAAAACTTACCCAAAAATATTTCATATTGATCAAGCACAATAGAAACAAGGCAATCCAAAATGTACCCATCAATTAGAGATAAATAATTTAGTGGCTTCATGACCCTTAACTGCCTTTTTGCAAGGCATCAACATACACATCTTCCTAAATCTGTCCACAACAAAAAAAAAGCATGGCATCAAATGGTCATTGATAAACGTCCAACAAAATCCTCAGAGATACTCTCCCATGGTTTGTTGGGAACTAGTAATGGCAAGTACAACCCAAGTTTCCTATTTCTTGATTTACTGGTGCTACAAAGAATACCACCTTCAATATATTTAGAAACATGCTCTTGCATCTTATGCCAACCCACATACCTTTGTAGATTTGGAATTTTTTTCCAATGCCCAAATGTCCAACAATTATTGAAGTATAAGCTTCTTCGATCGAATGAATTCTCCTTTCTTGTAGAATTCATAGCTTATCCAATTTGTAAAGTGTCCCATAATGGACATAGTATTCATTTTCTTTTGAATCAGTTGTTATTTTGTCTTTCAACTATCGAAAGATGTTTCCAAAATTAACATCATTCACATACTCTTCTCCCATAACTTCAAGGGTGAAAGGTTCATATTTCAATATGGTTCCCACAACTGTGATTTTTTTCATGGATGGTCTTGAGAACATGTCTGCAACCTCATTTGCAGTGCTCTTCTTGTATTGATTGTTGAATGGAATCTCTATGAAAATTCCCATCCACTTTTAATGCTTGGCATGATAAACATTGATTTGAATTTGAAAAAATTAGAGTGTTTGGTGATCGATGTGGATCACTATCTCCTTACCCAAGAGATAATTCCCCCACTTCTTCATTTCTTATACGAGGGCATATCGTTTTGGGTCATATATAGGGTAGTTCAACACTCCTCCATGAAACAACTTGGAGTAATAAAACACAAGCCTTCTTCCTTGCATAAGTATTTATCCCATGATGTACCCACTTGCATCAATCTCGATCTCAAATGGTTGTTGCTTATTAGGCATGGGAAAAATTGGTGCTTGATTTATTCTTCTCTTTAAATAATCAAAATACCTTTTTTGTGGTTTTCCCCAATGTAGGCTCTTCCCTTTGGTTGTTACAAGGCGAAGTGGTGTAGATATTGCTGAAAAGGAAGTTCCGAACTTATGCAAATATTGTGCTTCTTCCATAAAGATTCATATCTCTATTACGCAGGTAGGAGTTGGCCAATCGCTAATGGCTTTGAGATTTGTTGGATCTATGGTCAATTCCCCACCTCCAATTACATGTCCAAGGTAAACCAATAATTTATTATCAAATTCACATTTATTGAGATTAACCAATAGTGGATTTCTCTTGAGTGTGTCCAGACCCTATTCTAGATACAACATGCTCTTCCCAAGTAGATTTGATATTAAAATATCTTCCAAATAAAATATTAAAAAATAATCTATAAATGGACACAACATATCATTCAACAAACACATAAAAGTTGTAGGTGTGTTACATAATTTGAAAGGCATAACTAACCATTCAGACAAACCCTTTTGTATTTTAAATGTTGTCTTCCAAGTGTTTTCTTCTCTTACTTGCACTTGGTGATAACCTTATTTGAGGTTCAACTTTGTGAAGTGCTTTGCTTGTAGTTTTTGATCCAAAAAGTCTTCGATGTATGGATATGGATAGCGATTCTTGATGGTTATTTTGTTCAATGCTTGGTAGTCAATACACATGGGCACCCTAACACTCCCCATATTCTAGGGGTCTCCCATCAATGAACAGTTGCGTTGATGTGGCCAAGAAGACACAAGTCATCCGTGAATTTTAATTCCTCGGCTAAATGAGTACCATTAACACCCTTGGTTAGTTCCAAGTTGACTACAAGTCCCTATTGACTAGGGAACTAAACAATCATGAGTCAATTGTCATGCCACCAACTTGAGGCATGCATCTCATTAATTGAGAGGGTGATCCAATTATCCTCGTGGGATGAACTAGCACCTTCTCCAAGCAATATTTTTTCCTCATAAGATCCTCCATGTCCAATACCAATTCACCATTTGGTCCTCGTGAGTGTGTTCAACTCTGAACTTGTAGTCGATTTCCACGTGGAAATGTGGTTGAGACAAAATGTTCGACTACCCCTCTACATCTCTTTTCACCATTAGAGCTCTACAAGTTAAGCCTGCAATCTCATGGATTTGGTGCACCAACATTCAACTTTTGTCGAAAGAGTGTTCAATCTACTAAGCCATTTCAACTTTGTTTATCATCTATTTTAGATCATGAACTTGAAAGCAAATTGAAGTAACTATCTGAAGAAGGAAAATTCAAACCGACACTTCTCTTTGGGGTTACCAAGTTTTCTTGGTGCCCAAGAAAGATAATAATGATGAAGAATCTATACAAATTTATATATGTTAAAAAAAATTACCATAAAAACTATGTACCCTTCTCATAGGATTGGTGACCTTCTATATCAAGTTAAAGGAACTGATTTTTTTGTAAAGATTGATTTAAAATTATATTACTATCAAATCCATATGAAGCCTTGTTGGTGTATATATATGCTTAGTATATTGCACTCATTTATATGTCAATCCGAGGTTCGTAATCAAAAGAGTTTTTACACCATATGTGCCGAAAACAGGTAACCTATCTATGTTGGTTGCATCTAGCTCAATCAGGAAATAATTAATAACATACCACTATGTTTTTAGAATATCTAAATACTTCACACAAATTCAAACTCAGAAGATAAATATTATAGTAAAACTCTCAAACAAACACTCAATTGAAAAGGTTCTTTCTTAGATAACAAGTATGTTCATTATAGGCTCGTGAAATTAAGAGATGAACTGAGATCTTGCTTCTTGTAGCAATTTAAACGAAAATTAACAATTCACTTTATTTTATCTTATAAAGAAACCAATCATAATCCTATCAATTCCAATCAAACCTTCTTCAATTCATGAGACAATCAATATGATTGAAAGAATTCATTACATGGAGCATGAAGGTGAGAGATGACATCTTATTGTTCATGTACGTACTAAGAACAACACAATCATAAATTCAAAACAATAACAATTACTTATTTAACAATCCCAAACATCTATCCATCTTTTTTTAACTAAATATCAATCTACAGAAATGAAAACATAATTATCTAATCTACTCAACGCATAACTGTTCATTCATATTGATCCAAAATTAAATCTATTTAGAAATCTGTATTGTACTTAGAAAAGTTTATGCACTTAGAATCATTTTCAACACACAACTATTATATTTGCACACTCACACAATTAACTTACGACACATAAAGACATGTACATGGAGGCTTACCTTGGTTGGGGCGGTGGGCCCTTGCCGAACCAACAAGGTATCTCTAAAGAAATTACATACTATTTGGATCAAGAATATTAGGACAAGAATATTGGTGGAAAAGGCCTCAAGCAATTATTCTCAACATTGTATTCATCTTAATGATACAAAAATATAATACAATAATGAAACCACCTCAAGTGTTCTCACATCGACACCTCATCAAAAGATAAGGTAGGAGGAGGAAATATAGAAATCAAGAAACACACTTAGGATAACATCTATATCCTAGCATGTGAAATATACAAAGGTGGTATACTAAGACTTAATGATTGTATATGGGAAAGAGGCTAACATTCCCCCCTTCAATCATAAGTCCAAACAACAATACCAACAAAGCATGTGCATAAGTTGGTATATCTCCATGTCGTCATGCTCAAACTCCTGAGCTGAGTCACAATGAAGAACTGCTTGAAAAACCACCAATCTGGATGTTGAATTTGTTCATCTGAAATGAACTGGAAGAGAGATGAGATATGGAAGTGAACAATTGCAATATCTGAACATTCCCTGATTGCTTTGACAATTTGATCATTTTGCCAAGTATTTTAGCTAGAATAATCTGATGTCTTTTTCTAATTGGTGAACATGTAGTATCACCAGTCTACTATCAGTGTATCAATGAAAGTGCTCTCTAAATTTGGGATAACCACTGACCAATTGATACCATGTATCTGATGGTTTTTGGATAACCACTAACCGATTGTGACACTTTTAGGTGTCCAACAACATCCCAATGTATAATGTGGATGATTTAATTGCAAGTCATTGAACCATAATCTTGCCAAATTATGCCATCTCACTATGTAATCATGTGATCCAGGATGCATGCAATTTGTTCACTTAATGTAAAATCCAATCTGATGAGAGAGAACCGAGAGAAGTGAATCAACTTCTAGTCTGACACATCTCTGAAAATGCCTGACACTTTATCAAATTCCAAGCTGCAATGCAGAAGGATACTCTTGTCCTCTACTAGGTCGAATGGCCATTTATGTGAACTAAATTTCCACGTCATTGCTCTCAAAATCAAAATTAACATCCAAATTATGTATGATTCAAATTAAACTTATTGAACCATAATTCAACCAAAGTCTGTCATCTACAGACCGCAGTTGCTCATTTGGAAAATTTCATGCCCATCTGGCATTTTTGATGTTTTTTGTTGTAAAAAATTTCTGTCTAACAACCACCTTCAATTCCATCATCAATTCCCCCCTTTGTTAGTTGAAAGGAGAGACCACAAGTGGTTTCATGAACCATCGTCACTGGGATTTTGAACTCCCCCCTTAAGGTGCATGAGAGTTTCATCATTGTACTCCCCCTTTCTATGCTCAAGAGAGTACCATACTTGTTCCATTTGAGTACAACACAAAGTGGGCATGTGGAAACAACCACATGTTATCTCATCCCATGAGGGCCATGCTCGAAATCCATGCCATAAGGGGACCACTTATGTGAGGTACAAAAATGTTATGTGCTACTAGATTGGTCTTTACTCGGGATTGAATTCTTCGGTAAGACTTATATAATCGCTTGGTTGTTGATGAGCACTGCCAAGGATCAATCCACTCATAGTGAATCTTCAATCTTTCAGGTTTCTTCAGTGTTGAACATCTTTATGAAGAATAGTTATGCTTGCCACAATGTTGGCAAGGATGGAGATCAAAACACTGGTTGTCCTTGTGACCAACTTGATTACAATGTTGGCATTTCACATTCTGATGCTGAACTGGAACAGGTGAAACTGAATATTCTTGAAGGCATCCAACACTATGGAACTTGATTGGTCTAGAATAATCAAGAATATGAAAGGTAACTTCCTTGTCATATCCAAGTCCTGTTCTATTCTTGTTGCAAATGATGTCTTCCCAAGCTATGATGATGGACTTGTAAAGAGTATTATGAGTCTGATTATGCTGAACTTGATCAAATTCATCTTCATTTGAAGTTGCTTTTAAAGTTGGCTCACTGAGGTTCTCCTTCACTGACTTTTGATCATCATTATCATCATCATCATTATAGAGAGGGTTGTTCTGAACAAAAGCTAGTTCATAATACTTCATTGGCTGTTGATTTTTGAGATTTATCAAATCATCATTCAATAGTTGGGATTGTGCTTGAAGAAGTCTAACTTTAGCTTGCGTCACTTGCAAACAAGTTAGCACTGATTGAAGAGTTTCTTTTTTCAATATCACTATGTTGTCTTCAATGGTGTTTATTAGAGTGTTCAGAAACTCTAATAATTCACGACTTTGCTCCATTTGAACACGCTCACTTGAAATTATTGTTCACTTTCTCTTCTCGCTCGCTTGAATTTGTTTCACGCTCACTTGTACTCGCTCATTTGAACTTTTCTTGATTTCTTCCAAGAATTTGAGGATGTCGGTTACCACCGAAAATGCATCCAAAAACTTGTGATGTTTTACAATGATTTGAGTTAAACTACTCAACCTTGTCAATTTTGACTCAAAAATGACAAAAGACTCTTGGGTGTCGGGCTCAACTGAGAATGCACCTTATGACAAATTCAATTCAACTCAACTTTATTTATAAAGACAAGTAAACTTACAAAAGGACTATTTTCAAGTTATAATAAATCACGATTCTTAAGTTGAATTAATCTTCAAATTTGAATGTGTTGTTGATGCTTTTGAGTCGAGTTCTCCTTTGATTATGAGCTTGTTTTGTCCATTGTTGATGTGATTTCTGATTTGATATCTTTGCTTCTTCTTGATTACTTTTCTTAATTGTACTTGAATAACATCATGCATGAGCTTGTGTGTTGCGTAAATGCTAAAATTGCAATTGTGTTTATGTTAAAAGTAGATAATAAACAATATAAGCCTCCATGAAAAGATCACCAACACAGACTACACAAGGTGTACCTACGATCCCCTTATTCAATTTCGGGTGGATCTTGGACACAAGAACCAAACAAAATGATTTTATTATGTTATCATTCTTACAATGAAAAAGGTGGCCAGATCTAAAGCCAAAGGTTTTCCTCCAAGTTTCGCCAAACTCCTCTTACAAAAAAATAGTGCTCATAAAAAATTATAAGCATTCCACCTTTTAAAAAGATATCAATACAACAATCCTTATATCTCCTCCTTTATATAAAGGGCACAAAATATCTAAAAAAGAACATGAATATGTTCTAGCTTTGCTTTCTAAAAGGATTCTTTCTACTTTATTTTTATATCCCGCTTTCTTTTTAGTGGCATAAACCATATAAATTCTCAAAAAACACTTAAACACTTAAACACTTAAACACTTAAACACTTTTCTTTTTATTTGATTACTTTTCCACAAAAGTAATAAAAAATGATTATGCTATGGGATTAAAAACCATGCAATGAGACTTACATTAATACCTGTTGGGTATTGTGCACTAGCTTATAAAGTATTAATGAGATTTTACTCGGTTTGATTGAGGTCGCTTCTATTGACTGCAGAAAGGATGATTCATGCCACAATTTGAGAAGTGCCAAGCTTTGAACATTGAGTTTGTTTGCATGCGCATCAATCCATAAGCTTCACACAACTACCAAATGGACACCATGTGCTACCATTCACATGGATCTCTACTAGATTTTGAAGTGAACGATCTTATCAACAGAGGGATGAAATCAATATTAACAATATTGGGAATGACTCAGATCTACCACACAGATCTATCACTCATATCTAAACATTATTGCTAGATTTATTCAATGTATATGCAGAAGTTGAGACTCTTCCAAAATTTTCTATGTGTATGGATCTAAAGAGACCCGATATCCGTTTGGGTTGTTGTGGTTGCATCTCATTACACAAAAACCTCCAATTTTACTCATACATTTAACAAATAGAGGTGCACGATTTGGAAAATGGAATTCTTGCGATCAAATTCGAGAGACACAATATGGATCTGGATCTATAGAATATGAAAAACAATTTCCTGTGTGTTAGAAAATTCAGTGTGTCAAATCAAGTTGCCTTCTCGTTCATCCTATTTTCTTTCTTTCTCTTTCCACAAATGTGTGAATTTTATAGATATCCAGTCCTTGGCTACCACCAGGCGCAAAATTGATGTACAGAGGAAAGTAGATGGTTGTTCTGCAGGTCTAAAGATAGATCGATTGCTTGTTGAAATATTGAAAAACCAAATCGCACCACACTGGAAACTAAGTCGCTGGAAATGGTGGGCGCCAGAAATAAGATTGATCGCATAAATGAGTAGATTACTGATTTTGATTATTGTTTGGATCGTTGACAAATCTATCGTAATCATGTGGTTAAAACTGATAGATCTAGGTGGACTGTTGAGAAAAACTTCTACACATCTCATTGATTGGTGAACATGAATACAATGATAGCAGATCTTTAACAAATTGCTAATTGCAGAGGGAAATTTCCAAAACATTGTATGCATACCTTGGATTTTCTAATATCTAAGTTCCATACCAAATCAACAATGTTCTCCTTCACCAAAGGTGTTCTCCTTCGCCTAGTTCCTCACGTTGGATTGGAACATACGCACTCTGGTTTCAATTTCTTTCTCTCATTCCTCTGTATTAGTGAAAGACATCATGTACTCTTCAAATTTTTGTCAACATCCAAAATCCTCTGCTTCCATGAAAAAATATCATGGCTCTCAAGACTACCAAGCCCTTAAGAACTATAAGAGCTCTGCTACCAATTGAAGAAATTGAGAATAAGAATATTAGGACAAGAATATTGGCGGAAAAGGCCTCAAGCCATAATTCTCAACATTGTATTCATCTTAATGATACAAATATATAATACAATAATGAAACCACCTCAATTGTTCTCACATCGACACCTCATCAGGAGATAAGGTAGGAGGAGAAAATATAGAAATCTAGAAACACATTTAGGATAACATCTATATCCTAGCATGTGAAATATACAAAGGTGGTATACTAAGACTTAATGATTGTATATGAGAAAGAGGTTAACATATTGTTCCTGTACCTACTAAGAACAATACAATCATAAATTCAAAAAAATAACAATTACTTATTTAACAATACCAAACATCTATCCATCTTTTGTTAAGTAACTATCAAACTGCAAAAATGAAAATGGAATTATATACTCTACTCAATGTATAATTATTCATTCACACTGATCCAAAATTAAATCTATTTAGAAATCTGTATTGTACTTAGAAAATTTTATGCACTTAGAATCATTTTCAACACACAACTATTATATTTGCACACTCACACAATTAACTTACGACACACAAAGACATCTACATGGAGGCTTACCTTGGTTGGGGCGGTGGGCCCTTGCCGAACCAACAAGTTACCTCTAAATAAATTACAGACTAAAACACTTTACTCATACTCATGAATTGCACAAAATAACATTCATATTCCATCAATTGATCAAGTGAATCAATAATTCAACATTTCATTTTCCAGCACAACAATGTGTATCATTCTCTACTTACTACCTATCATCTACACAACATCCCTTTTAAAGAAGTTTAGCTGTTATAATGAAGGAATGAGGATAATTATCAGCTGTTTATAAAATATTACAATTGGTGAATCATATCGTATCTCAAGGAATGGACTTCATCCTCATGACAAGAAGTGCATGAGTGATGAAGTCTATTGTGATCTCCAAATGATCCAAGGATACTTCTATCCAACTAATTTCTTGAAACCTCCACCAACATACTCGTTCAAAACGTTAATCCTTTAGACTAGGGTTTAGTATCAGACTAGCACAATAATAGATCTGGGTATCGGACTAGCGATACGGTGGTACCAGAATAGGCGCAGAGCTAGTGCCAGATCAATGCAGAGTACCAGACAAGGTGGAGTATCAAACTAGGCAGAGTATTGGATCAAGCGGAGTACTAGATCAGGTTGAGTACCAGATCAGGTGGAGTACTAGATCAAGCGGAGTACCAGAATAGATTAATTGGTTGTTGCATTATCGGACCAACGGTAGTATCGGATGAAGTGATGCTTTGTCATGAAGTTGCTTAATAATAGTCAAAGTAATTAGGAGCATAATAATCAACCATTTAATCCCAATTTAATCAAGAAATCAAACAAATCATGTTTTAACATAGGTTACCTCTTTATGCATATGGACAAGGTCACAAGGTAGTTTTGTGGAGGAAATAAACAACATATGCACATGTCAGAGGTAAAATTTACCCTGATAGAGGATAATATAGGGTAATAGAGGTGTCAAAATGGAGACTCAACATTTCCCCCATGCTTAAGTCATTGCATGTCCTCATGCAAAAATGTCAAAACTGATACTCAAGACTCTGCAAAACTGGATCATCTCCCATCCTGTTTGAACATCATTTATTTGGCTGTAGAATTTTGAAACCAGATGCTTCACTCCTAAGTTCCTTCTTAATCACCCTAGTGTATTGGATCAAACATAAAACTTTGTTGAGTTTAGCAGAGACTTCTTCTTGTGCATCGTGTAACCTTAGGTTATATTCTTTCAATTGTGCATTCTCTGCCTTAATGTGCCTATCCAAAACTTGATACTATGTAACCTCTTGTTTCAACTTCTCATTATGTTTTTTTAGTTTCCCAACCTTCACTATCAACTGTTGTTTTCTCAGGGAACTGGCAGGATCAGATGTGGTTGTTTGTTCAGTTACCTCCCTTCGAGCTTCCTTTTCCTTTCTTAAACCTCTCAAGGTATCTGTTACCAACCCCTTGGTTTCACTAATCATTGCTCCATAACCACTTTATTTATTTGGAGAAGTCAGAATATGAATAGGCTCTTTTGGAAGAGAAGGCACATTTGGAACTATTATCTGTTTAGCCATGCTCCTTTTAGTTCTTCATACATGAAGTGAGGCTTCCTCATATTTGCTGACAGGGGTGGAAGTTTCTTCAAACAACTTCCTCTTCTTTGTTTTAGTAGAAGTTATAGGCATGAGAACCTATTTCTCTTGTACCTTAGAGGACTGAAGTGTAGGTTTTGGATTTTGTTCTTGCTGAACATTCCTTGTTTCCACTCTAGAGGATTGAGGTGTAGGCTCTGGTATTTGTTTCTTTTGAACCTTCCTCATTTTAAGATTCCCCTTACTTCCACTTGTCACCTCAAGAGTCTTCTCCAACTCACTAATCGACTCTTTAGGAAACACAATAGCTGCTTCATGGGTCTTCTCCAACTCATTAACCGATCTTTGAGGGAACTCAATAGTTTCCTTGGGGGAATCATTTGAAACTTCCTTTTGACATGTTTTCTTTCTTTTTCGCCTCTCACTTTGTGGCAGTTGATTTTTAGGAGTTGAGGCCAGACTTGGTTCCTTAGATTGGGCATGACTCTCCTTCCTGGATGTAGTGGGATCCTCTAGGATTTGTTATGCTGGAACATCCTTCTTTTGACACTTTTTCATGCTCTGAATGTTTATTTCATGGTAATTTTCCAACCTGCTAACTAGCTTTGGTGATAATTCAATGGTTCCCTCAGGAGAACTATCTGAGTGTTCACCTTGACCAGAGTCCTTTCTTTGCTACCTTTTAGTTTTTGGAATCAAGTTTGGACTTGTTTTCTGAGATTGGGAGGTCCTCTTTTTCTTGGATGCAACATGCTCTTCTATAATAGACTTATCTTTGTCCAACTTATCAACAAGCTGGGATGAACTAGGTGTAACATCATCTTCTTCACCCCCTAACTTCTTCCCTTTTTTTTTCTTTGTCTTTCTACTGGACCCCTCACTACATGCCTCTGTTTCCCGTTCTTCTATAGATTTAGAAGCTCCTCCTTGAGAAATTTTTTGTTGAAGGAGTTGTTTCCAACTATTTCCTTGTTTTCTCAATGCATGGAAAACCAATAATTTCATTAGGCCATGGTGATGGATACTAGTTTCGGGTTTCTTGGATGCTGATTTAACGACTCTCACCATTTTATTTGAACTCATCCATAGCAAGTGGGGAAAATCGATTTGTGGCCCTCCTTCAAAATGTGACAAAAGTTATAAATGGTATAGTAAGGTCACAACATACCTCCCTTCGCAAGTAAGAAATATCTGTAAAATAATGAGCATCATCCAATATTCTTCCTTAATACATATTCGAGGAATGCCTTTGGTCCAATCGGGGTCCTGATGCTCCAACCTTAGAAGCGTTTGACAAAGCTTCATGTCAACGATCACCCCCTTAAAATATTTCTCTCCAGAGGAAGGTAAGCCTATAGATTCCACTATGGTGGGCTCCGAAACTGTTAATTTCACATCCCCAAACTGAACACTCTCTCCATCATAGGTCTACACAAAAGAAAGAGAGACTCCCTTGTGATAGCCTTTGAATTTTTCCAAAAATGGAACCCAACCAGCCTGTTCAAATCTCTCCCTCCAAGCTTGGTATTCTTGTGTCTTCATGTATAATTGGAACACAGGTTCATGTCTATCAACCCCCATGCTAGCTTAAAACAATTCTTAAAGCATATGAGGCAACATAATAGAGGATCGAGGGTTGAGTACCAGATCAGTGCAACCCGTGATGGAGTATTGGAAGAGGATACGTATGAAAACGATATGAAGGGACATAACACAATGTAAATGGAGATGGTGTGACAATAAAACGGGTAAATAACACTCATCTGGATGGCGAAGCCATCCAGAGGAGCGTTTATAAGTTAAGATTCAGATTGCAACAATCACATCCATGGTAATGATGGCAAGGTAAGATAAATTGAATTCATTAATAACTTATAAAATCGTATGGATGTTGGCATCAGATCGTGTTCATGTGAGTGTTGGGCAATGATTACAGGAGATGTGGTCGTTGTGACAGAAATTCACAAGTATGCAATTGCTTGACGTCATCGTGATCAGAATGGAATCATGGTTTGACATGCATTAATATGTGTCTTAAGTCATTCATATGGCACGATGTTGGATCATGGTATTATGATGGTTCTTCACCATATAAACGGAAATAATGAAATTGGTCCTGTTAGAGGTATAATTACCTCGTACTCTCAACATTTTGGGTGCATATGAATGATTTCTATATGAGGATATGTATATGAGGGTTTGCAGAAGTTCATGGTAGGGAGCATGCAATAATTGAGGACATGAAGATGCATAAGAGTAACCACACATTTAATACATAATTAGTCTAATTCTTTAATAGAAAAAAAAAACGAGAAAAAAATGTTGACTTTATACCTCCTATTACTTGAAGTATTTATATCGAGCAGAAAAAACTTTGATTATAGGATAATGATTACCAAACTTCATCTCCAATACTAGATCACACCTTAGTACTAGACCACTGCAAAGAGTTGTTGTAGTCCCAGACCAACGTAGAGAGTTGTTGTAGTACCAGACCAACACATACCTTCTCCCTTAGTACCAGATGGGCATAGGGGAAAATTTGTTGTAGTACCGGAACAACATAGGTCTTTTCCACAATACCGGATGAGAAAAAAGGTGAACATTGTTGCGGTACCGGAACAACACAAAGTTTTTCCTAGTACCGAATGAACACAAGGGTGAATTTGTTGCAGTATCATATCAACGTAGAGTTTTTCCCAGTACCGGAATAATATAGGCCTTCCCCCATAGTACCAGATGAGCATAGAGGCAAACATTTTTACAGTACTGGAACGAAATAGGCCTTCTCCTTTAGTACCAGATGAGCATAGAGGTGAACTTTTTTGCAGTACTGGAATAACACAGAGATGTTATCCAGTATCGGATCACCACAAAATTGTATTCCGGTACTCAATGAAAATTGGATAAGGTACCTGGTAGTGTGTTATGTAGACTAGAGCTTTGTAGGCTTCATTTTGTAGAAATTGCTTGCTTTTCCTGCTGCTATGGAAGAGGACATGTGATTTGATTATACTAAAATACCATGTAGGTAAAACGGGTAACAACACTTGGTACATAAATTCTGAATTTGCAGTGGAAGTATCAGAAAATAAGGAAAAATAATTCAATGACTGGGCCCCAAGCTCTGTAACAAGAAGGTACTCTGTAGCTGGACAACCTCATGTTTGGAACCAAGCTGATCACTGCTCCTGTTTCCACTTCCTTTTTATTATAAAAATAATCCTAACTACTACTATTCTATGGATTTTTCTCGAGCCCATATTAGTTAATTCTCCCCGATGTTTTTAGTTTTAAGGATTCTGAAAAACTTAAAGAAAACTCCATCTATTGTCCCGTGGATTTTTCTCGAGCCCGGGCCAGTTCCTGCTTGTTGGAGTTTTCAATTTTTAGGAGTCTGAAAAACTTAAAGAAAATTCCATCTACTGTCTCATGGATTTTTCTCGAGGTCAGGCCAGTTCTTGCTCGCCGGTGTTTTCAATTTTTAGGAGTCTAAAAAACTTAAAGAAAAATCCATTTAGATCCTTTTCCAAAAATGATCTACCTTGGCTGGATAAAGGGGTAGACCTACACCTGACAGATGTCCTCCTTATTCATTTATCTACATGAGAACACAATCAACTTTTTATTTTTGTTAGAAACACCAAAATTTCTATCTAATGACACACTTATTTACAAATATGTACAAAGCCAAATTAATTCACACAACAAACTTACTATGGTGGATCAGCAGGAGGAGAAATCCCCTTGCTTTTTTTTATTTATTTCATTTCATTTCATTTGAATAACATGTCTGATAAAATCCTCTTTGGATAGAGGCTTATGATAAACCTTCAATCGATGTCCATTCATGACAAAGGAGGTCTGATTCTCATCAATATTCTTTATCTTAACTGAACCATTGTCATAAACTGTATCAACTTCATAGGGTCCCAACCATCTAGTAGATAATTTACCTTTAAAATTCTTGAACCTACTATCGTAGAGTAGGACCCAATCACTTGAATGAAAGGACTTATTCTTGATGTACTTATCCTGCCATTTAGTCCTTTGTTCTTGTATAAGGGTAGTCCTTTGAAGAACATATTGTCTAATCTCATCAATCTCATTCAACTGTAATAGCCTCTATTTTTTTAGCTTCATCCAAATCCATCCCTAATTGTATGGCAGTCCTGAAGGTTTTAACTTGAAATTCTATGGGATGCAACACATGATTCCTATATACCAACTCATAAGGTGTATGGCCTGATGTGTTTCTCCAAGCTGTCCTATAGGCCCATAAGGCCTTAGGAAACCTATTGACCCAATCTTTGTGATGTAGCTGAACAATCTTGGTAAGAATAACTTCTATCACCTTGTTAGTTGATTCCACCTGCCCATTTTCTTGAGGGTGATAAGGTGAAGATTTTCTATGTTTGATTTTATATTGTTCAATAAGATCTTTGACCAAATTGGAGGTGAATTGGGTTCCTTGGTCAGTTACTATTTCTTGAGGCACACCAAAGAGATTAAATATTTCTTAAAAAATAAAATCTACAACAAATTGTTCATTAGTAGAATACAAAGCTTTAGCTTCCACCCATTTGGTCACATAATATGTGCATACCAAGATGTACTTCTTCCTTTGAGACATAGGGTTAATGGGTCCTACAAAATCCAAAGCCCATTTCTCAAAAGGTTCAATTACTACCTGAGCTTGGAGGGGTATCTCATCAACTGCAGTAGGTTTTCCCATCCTTTGACAATCATCACAGCTGGCCACATCTTCTTTGCATCCTTGAAAATAGTTGTTCAATAGTAGCCGGACTGTAAGATCCGATATGTTGTTCTTTTATCAACAAGATGTCCCCCACATGGACCATCATGATAGGATTTTAAGATATCATGCATCTCATCCTCCCAGACACACCTTCTGATCACCAAATCAGGCCCAATTTAGTATAAACAATCATCATGCCACATGTAATTGACACTTAGCTGGATAATTCTCTATTTTTACCGGGAGGACAGATTCTGAGGTAACTTTCCTGTTACAAGATAGTTGGCTACATTTTCATACCAAGGAATGTAAGTAGAAATAGAAAATAGATTCTCATCTGGAAAATTGTCATCTACTAGTGTATTATCACCTGTATGAATGAGTCTAGACAAGAAACCAACAACTAAATTATCTCTTTCAGGCCTATCAATAATGGTGATATTGAATTCTTGCAGTAATAACAATCATCTAGACACTCTGACATTTGTAACAGGTTTGCTAATAAAAAATCTGATGGTTGAATGGTCCGTATGCACAAAAACTTCATACCCTGTTATGTAGTGTCTGAACTTATTAATGGCATGTACTACTGACAATAATTCTTTTTCAGTAATAGTGTAATTTACTTCAGTAGGTGAAAGATTCTTGCTGACAAAGTATATAGCATATGGAATCTGGCCTTCCCTTTGTCGTAAAATAGTCCCCAAAGCTGTATCTGAGGCATCCGTGCAGATATGAAAAGGAAGAGACTAGTTTGGTCCTCTTAAAACAGGGGCACTTGAAAGTTTTTTTTTTTTTAAATTTCAAACCAAATCTGACATTGTTCATTCCAAAAAAATTCAGCCTCTTTTGTTAATAGTTTGAACAGTGGGGCAGCTAGGTTTGTAAAATTTTGAATGAACCTCCTATAGTAACCAACATGCCCTAAAAATCTTCCGACTTCTTTTTGCGAGCTAGGGATTTTGATTTGAGAAATTATGTCAATCTTGGAAGGGTCTACCCTTATTCCAGTACCAGAGATGTGATGACCTAAAACAATTCCTTTAGTGAGCATCATTCTAGATTTTTCATGACTGAGGGAAAGATTGGTTTCTTTACACCTAATTAGTACTTTCTCCAAATTGTCCAATGCTTGCTGGAAATCATCCCCATATACTGTGAATTCATCCATGTAGACTTCTACACAGTCATTGGGTCAAATCAGAGAAAATGGCCAAGACATCCCTTTGAAAGGTAGCAGGGGCATTACACAAACCAAAAGGAAGAAACCTGTAAGCATATATACCCCATGGGAAATTAAATTTGGTTTTGTCCTGATCTTCTTGTGAAATGTGGATCTGATTGTAACCACTAAACCCATCCAAGAAATAAAAATACCTCTTCCCAGATAAAGTGTCCAATACCTAGTCCATGAAAGGAAAAGGAAAGTAATCCACGTAGGTAGTCTTGTTAAATTCTTGAAACTCCACACAAATCCTCCATTTACCATTTTTCTTAGGGAAAATAACTAATGGGGATACCCACTTGCTATTCGATATAGGGTAAATAAAATTGGCATGCAAGAGTTTTTTGGAGTTCTTATTTCACCATGTCTTTTAAGTCTGAATTCATTCTTCTTTGGGGTTGCCTAACCGGTCTGATTTGGTCATTAGTGTAAATATGATGCATACAAGTGTCTGGATGAATCCATTTCATGTTGGAATAGTCCCATGCAAAATCACCAGATTTCCCTTGAATCATTTGAATCAATTTTTGTTGTTGATTTGTTTCTAAAATAGCATTGATATACAATGATTTTCTAGCACTGGTTTCAACAGACTGGACAACTTATTCTTTCCCTTCATCTACTTGTGAAATGGTGGCTACTGTATAGGTGGAGGGGTGCCAAATTTCCTGAAATTCAGAGCTGAAAATATGTGCACATTTAGGAAAATATTGGGGGTATTCAATGCATTATGTATCAGCCAAAAACATGCTTAAAATTTGTTCTTCAGTTTTCTCTTGAACTCCTTTTACTTGTTAGTGTGTTAACAAAGGTTGCGTACTATCCTCCTCCCCATAGGGATTCTCCAACCAGAGAGGAAATTTAGTGGTCGATTGGGCAGGAAGAAAGAGAATACATTTTTGACTTTGGCTCCCATTGGAGATTGTCATCTCTCTAGACCGACAACTGATAAACGCATCAACAGTGGCCAACCAAGGTCGGCCAAGCACCACTGGGTGTCCTGGTTTGGAGGATTTAGGATGAATCACTAAGAAATCCACATTATACTACCAAGAGGCCAAGGTGACTGTTACATCATCTAGACTTCATGTTGGGATGATAACTGATTTTTCTGCTAATTCCAACAAAGTCTGTGTTGGTCTTAGGTGATTTAGTTGCAACGTTTTCATGGTGTCAATTGACATAACATTTATTGCTGCTCCTAGATCAATGAGTGTGTTTGGAAAAGAAACACCATTAATCTCTATGGTCACCATTAGATTTCCTGGATCATTATATTTAGATGGCATTTCTGATATAAATTCTGATAATTGTCCAACCATTTGTATAACAGGAGGCTCCTTCCTCTTCCTCCATGGATTTTTAATGCAAAGATCCCTTACAATATTAGCTTAAATAAGTATGTACTTGATGGCCTGAAGTAGGGTAATATTTATACATATGTTTCTAAGTTCAGTCTCTAGATTATGCCCTAGAGGTACCTCAGATTTCTTCACAAGTAACTTTTGGCCCAGGGGTAGACCCAAGGTTCAACACTTCAAAAACGCACCAACAAAACCCTAACTACCGACCCTTTTGGCAACACCTGCGAAGCAGGCGAAGTCTCACCCGAGGTAGAAGCAGGGGGGGTTACAATACACAGGTGTCTATAACCAAGCTGGGACACAGATCTGTGATAATAACACTTCATAGAGTATTATAGCAACACTTAGAATGTGATATGCATTAGTTTATTAGCTTCATTAACATCACAGAACAAACCCTAATATGGATCGATGCAGTAACAATAAATATTAATCACTTCAATCATTTAGCACATAGCACTGAGTTATATCTAACATTCATTCATCCTTAACACAAATAAATCACTAAGCATCAACATATCTATCTAACATACATAATAAGCGAAGCACTGAGCATATTCATAACATAAACAACACAACACAAAGCAAACCAAAGACACAAGATATACGTGGTTCACCCCAGTGTGGGGCTACGTCCATCAACTGCTTCATCTTATTTATTATTCTTCTAAATATTACATTCATCCGCTCCTGTCCACTAACCCACAGAGCCGAGCTTCGCATAGGACAAGAGATCTGTGCACTAAGCACCAGATCCTCCTTCCCTAAAATAGGTCAAGGCACAAAGCCAACTTCTCTATTGAGCACAGGGCCTTACATACACATTCTGTTGCACAAAGAAACTCATAAGTACTTGCACTTAGCCACTTCCCACTACTCCTCTTCTACAATACATTTTTACTTATACTTTTACAATAAGGCCTAATCATGGGTAAACCCCATGGGCCAACATCTCATAACCCATTACAAAAACCCTAAAGGACCCCTTGCTGGGTCCACATAGCTTGCAAAATAAGTGAGATCCATGATCTCAGCTATGCCTGGGCGCTCCATCTTCGACCAGCTTTTCGAAGTCCAAAAGTGGTCCAAACCTGACCAAGGTTTCCTCAAAACTTGGTCGAGGGCCAATAGGCCCCCAACACTCACCTATGAATCATCCCAAGTCACTTAGGTCTAGGCAATGCTGCCTCAAAGGCCTCGATATTCACTCAAGATACGTCGACTTGCTACTTTGCCTCAGCCTCCTTCTCAACGAGATCCTGGATTGCCTGCTCTGTAACAGACCCTTCCAGGTGTTGTTCCACTGCTGCAACCACTTGGTCCAATTGCGAGCCTTGTCCCTCAATTTCTTCGAACACTTTGCAGGCTTCATCCTGCACAGGTTGTAGCTTCTGCGCAACTTCCATTACCCTGCCCTGGATGGAAGTAATCTGTTGCTGCATCATACACTTCTCTTGAGATCTCTTCATTATTTAAACCACAGTGAGTAGCTTCATCTGTGCCTGCACGAAGAATGCCTACTGCTGTGCCTCCTGTAACTGTGCTTCCGGTTTCCTTAGCTCTGGATCTTCTGCGAGGCATTCATAAGTCCGCGTGCTTCTATCACTCAACTGTTTTCACTCCAAGGTGAGGGCCCTTATCCTTATTACTGTGTTCTTGGAAATTTCCTCCCTCTGATCGTGCACTTCCTGTGGGGTGCTCGGTACTGCTTGGATCTCCAACTCTGTTATCCTTGCTTGAAGTTGCTGGATGGTCTCAGTGAGGTTTTCCACTTGAACCTCGACCGATTCCTATTCCTCCTGTGCTAATCCTAGCATAGAGAGACATGATTTATTCACTGCTTCTTTGACCGTATCCCGTTCCGCGAGCAATTTCTCCTTTTCTCTCTGTAGCTGGGATTTTTCCTCCTAGATCATTGCCTGAAACTCTTCTTTCTTATTTTCATAGGTGGTTACATAGTATCGCGCTACTCGTAATTTCTCTAAGACTTCCTCTTTCTCTTGTTTCATGGCTTTTATAGCCCTCGCCTTATCTTCGTGGAATTTCTGAAGTCAAACCTCTGTCGCATATGCAATTATTATCAACTGGATTGGTTCATCCCCCAATTATGCAATCTATGGCATAGTAGATACTATGTGGACCGAACGAATGGATTGTTTTTCTTCATTCAATTCCTTTTTGATCCTGCCATATAGTTCGTCCTTCTTCACTCCATATCTCTGCAAGATGTCCTCGAAATCATCCTCCATGTCTTCGTGGACGAAACTGATGCCATCTTTCGTGAGTGTGTGTTAAGCCCTAATATTGGCTCATTACCCCTTAATTGGGGCATATTATATTAGTAATGTTATTTTATTTATGTCGGCTTTAGGCCATTAGTTGTAATTATACCTCCTAGTCTCCTATATATACCAAGAACACATATTTCGTTAAATTTGGAAATATTCTATTACACGGACTTCATCAACATTGATTTTTTTGTAAATCACCATATTAAATTAAGATGAGATAAACCAGTTAGTGACCATGAA
>JZKD02S0059665.1:0-16589 GCA_000966675.3 Picea glauca
GCAAAACAAGATTCCCAAACCCTCTCAACCAACTCCTACTCCCAATGGTGACAAATGAACAAAATAAAAAGTAAGAAGATTGAGAGAATTTGCAATTTATATGGGCTAGATGGTCATCTACATCCTGGATTTTTTTAACAAGATGGAAGCCTTAGAAGTAACAATGAATAAGCACAACATCAATATTGACTCTTCTTCTTCTAACTCTTCTCTCATGAACATGCACTTTTTATTTTTTCCTTTAATGAAACATATATTTTTTCTTCTAATGAGTGCCTTATTGATTTTGGAGCATATTATCATATTGCTAAGGATAAAGGCATTTTTTATTCAATGTAATACCAAACAAATATTTGTTGGTGCTGATAATTCTCTTAGTGTTGTAGGGTCTAGAACAATTTATCTAGATGATGGTAATTTTAATTATGTAATATGTGTTCCAAGTCTCTCCTCCAATATTATATTAGTATATCAAATCAGTCATTTGGGTGAAGGTAAAGAAATAAATTTTTCACCTCACCAAGTTGTAATCAAGGATTTAAAATATCCCAAAAAATTCTTATCAACTGGAATTGTTAATGATATTACCAAGTTGTACACATTTGGCAACTTTGGGGAATCATTGATCTAGGTGGATATCGATGACCAATTACCTATTCCACTGGCTCAAAACACACTTTTCCACATTGGAAATTTTTCTACAGTGTTTTGGGTCATGAACTTCCAAGGTTGTTTTGAGGCCATAAACGACATTTTTTGATGTCGAAATGTGTACTCCTCGACTAGACCTTTCCGATGAGGTATCGAGCACCCATAACAAAGACTATATGCAGACGTTACACCCACGTGAAGTTGACATATCAACTACCCCCATTAGGGTCCACAAACCTTTTGGAATTTCATCTTCTGCTGATCTATAAACTATTGTGGATATTCCACTGGAACAGTTCGTCACAACATATCTAAGGAAATACTGAAATATTTACTATTATGGTTATGTTTCCTTCATATATCAAGATACTAAGTTACTGATTTTCTGGTTATGAATGAAACAAATAAAATGTGGAAAATAAATAATAGTAAAAAAAAATCACACCATCCACAAATGAACACAAGATATGACATAGGAAACCCAATATGAGAGAAAATTTTAATACCACAGGATGACCCTCGGTTGTAATTGTACATATGTTTCATAGGCTGGTGAGCCAGGATGTTATAGGCCAGAGTGTCTATATGATTATTAGGCCATATATCTTAGATACTAAAAGGCTAGTGAGCCTATCATTATAAAATGTAATCATACTCATATATTAATGAAAATACATCACTGTTGCAGACCAACCAGACAAAAGAGTATGGGGGGATAAACTCCAGTAGAAAGGGAAATGGGGGGCTAAGAGTCTAAGGTTAAGGGGCTAAGTCAAGGGACTTGAGCCTAGGAATAAAATAATTAGTCCCTTAATGTTCCATGTGTCACATAGGGCACATGCATACGTAATTTTTGGATTTAGTGTAATTCCATCATACATCATTCCATCATCAACATTCCATGATGTGTACCTTGCAACCATATTCTGTATCCATACCTTGCTACCATCTCCATACCACGAATTGGGGATCCTTGGAGAATTTTCTTAAAAGTGGACTGAAGAAGTGGGTTTCCATGCCTGTGTGTTGTTGAAGAAGCGGGTTGTTAGGCCCGTGAGTTATTGAATAGGAGGGTTTTTGGGTCTGTGAACATTCTCCCCCAGTGAAATAATTGTTGGAAATTGATTCCCAAGGTTCCAAGCTCTAGCTACATGGCTCTAAGACTTCATTTCTGACATGTTGTTGAAGCCCCAAAAGGGAAGTGAGGAAGTTGAAGGACTGTTGAGAAAATAAGGGGCACACTTACTAGGGTGGGGTAGACATGTGGGGAATCAAAGACTGTAGGATATCTACTAGAGTTGTCACTTGAGTCTATGACTGAGAACTTCTAGTGTTTTAGAGACCTTAGCCTGGTTTAGGATTCCTTTTCCTAGGTGGAGTTTTAGTCCCAGCTTCGGGGTGACCTGATGTTGATCTTATGAGAAACATAGTCTAAGGTTGGGAGGAAAGATGAGGTCTACACGTAGTTGATGGCATTTTATAAAATATAAGTGTCTTTTATGTGCTTGTTTTAATTATTGTTTTCATAATTACCTATTTTATGTTATGGGTTTTTCTTGTATAATGATGTATTTGTATATTGTTTTTATTCTGCATAGTTCTGTGCATATGCAGAGTATTCTTGTGAATTAAATCGGTATCAAAGTTTAGAAATTTCATATGGAATTTCCCATCTCAAGGACGGGGATGTTACGAAGTGGTATCAAAGCTTCAGTTTTAACACTGAGCCTGCATGGGCCAACTAGCAGAGCGCATAAGTGAAATTATAGATTATGCAGGAAATTTGTATGACGGAATGTCGGAAAGAGCACGTCTACAATTTGTTCAACAAAATTATTATAATGAAATTGGGAGGAATTTCATGGGAAAATTGAAAGAAGCAAGAACATGATTTAGAAACAATCTTTTTCAGTCTCTAATTGAGGAATTTTTAGGATGTAATGGATTAATTTCAAATTGACCATGGCAGTCATGGAAAAGTTTATTGAAATTCCCAATTCCATAAGGGAATTGAAGAAAATTCATGTCGAGGGATGTCGACCGACTGTGAACACAAGAATTTGATTGATGAATTGATCGAATAGGAATTTATTGGGATGAATTGGCCAAGATTTTGGTAGTTGCAGAGTGCCATTGTGAAATTAGGAGAAATTGGGCAAAAGCCCCAATTTTTCCAGATGAATTCATGATGAATTTGATGTGCAAGAGTTGAAGTTGAAGAGAAGGGGTCTAATTCATATGTACATGACCAAATTTGGCTGAAAAAATATTTGTTACAGAGATCTAATGGAGTCCCACAAAATAAATTGCAAACATTATATTTTATTGGGCATTTTGGGAAAAATGCAAAATTTTGGCAAAATTGGCAAAATCTGGAAATTTTCCATACGATGACATTAGTGTGATGTGGAGGCCATGTGTTAGATGAAGTGGAAGATATGTGACATGTAATGCCATGGTGGCAGTGGAAAGTGTGAGGTGGCACCACAATGGGGCACTCACATATCAGACAGAACTAGAAGTCAGGCCCATGGAACCGTGTCGCTGGAGGGGGAGCGATGTGCGCCATGTCACTAGGGATAAAACCATGGTTATGTTTTGTGGTCCATCCTCCATGTTTTAACGTTTTTTGGGGCAGGAGGGGCGCGATGTGACAAGGACCTTCGATCACCATGAACACCCTCCACACCATAACCGTGTTGGTTATGGAGACTGATTATCCTCCTGACTCAGAGGTCTTGTTTCAGCCATGTTTGGAACCCATTACCTGACGGGGGGGGTGTCGGGGGGCTGTGGGGGGGATTTACCCCTCAGTTCTCTCGCCAGGGGGGTCGAGGGTGGAGACGATAAATTTTGGATCCCCCCCCTACTGGGGGGCTCCAAAATTTTAGGAAATGTTTCCTTGTAAAATATTGTAATTTTGTAGTCAATTTGAACTGTTTATTATAAGGTCGCAGATTTAATGGTAGAACTTTTGTTAGGGATTTTTTTCCCTAGAAGGAAACCCTCTTTTATGTATGAGGGAATTGTATGGCAACTGTTTGAGCGAGTGAATATTGTATTTTGAGAGAGGATATTGTTAGAGAAAGAAGAGGAAGTTACAATGGGTATGTTGTAGGTTGTACCCCTTAATTTGCTAGATAATAATAAAAAAAAGACCTCTCAATATATCTAGTGGACGTAGACCACACTGAGTGAACCACATATATATGTGTCTCTATTGTATTGTGTAATTCTGTGTTTTATTTATACATTTGTTTTATTTTACTTTTGTGTGATCCTTTTTTTCTAACAAATGGTATCAAAGCGAAAGGTAACTCGCAGGAAAAGAGGGTTCCTGTTTCGAGTGAGAGCAATGGTAGAAGATGGAAAGTTTACGGTCAAAAAATTTAATGTCCAAAACAATGAGTTATGGAAGATGCATATGAAATGTTATTTATATTAGAAGGATCTTTACCTATTGTTGGGCAGAAAAGAAGAACAACCGATGAGTATGAAAGATGAAGAATGAGAGATTCTTAACAGAAAGGCATTGGGAATGATACGACTGTGCCTAACATCGTTGGTGGCTTTCAATATTTCAAAAGAAAAGACAATGAAGGATCCGATGAACGCATTGGATAAACTATATGAAAAACACTCAGCTTCCAACAAGGTATTTCTAATGAAGTGATTATTCAATATGAAGATGTCAGAAGATGGGCTTGTTTCCGATCATTTAAATTAATTCAATACAGTTACTAATCAATTAAGTTTTGTAAAAGTGGACTTTGATTGTGCGGTTAGGGATCTTCTACTCTTGTTTTAATTTCCATAAATTTGGAGCGGTTTGGTCATGGCTATAAGTAACTCTGTCTCTAGTCCAAGCACTCTAAAATTTGATGATGTTGTTGGTGTTATCCTTAGTGAGGAAATGCGACGGAAAAGCACAGGTGAGACATCAGGTGATACATTAACCATGGAGAACAGGGGAAGACAAAGGGAAATAGGAAATAGTCCAGGAAACCATGGGAAGTCTAGGAAGGGCATATCCAAATCCAAACTAGTAAAGATAGAGTGTTGGAATTATGGAATAAAGGACATTTGAAGAAAGACTTTAGAGCTCCAAAGAATCAAAGAGATCGACAACATGAGAAACATTAGGAAGAAAATGTAGCAGGCGATGTGTTACAAGATTCCTTGATTCTTTCTTTAGATAATATTACTGAGTCTTGGGTAGTATATTCAAGGGATTCATTTCATGCCACACCCCTTAGGAAATATTTTCAAAATTATGTTCAAGGTGATTTTAGACATGTTTATTTGGGTGATGAACCGTGTCAAATTGTTGGAATGGGTGAGGTACAAATAAAACAAAAGAATGAAAACTAATGGTTACTGAAAGAGGTGAGACATATACTATATTTGAGAAGAAATCTAATTTCAATAGGACAATTGGCAAGTGAAGGATGTATATTTACATTTACAAATAAGGCGTGGAAGGTCACTAAAGGATCACTGGTAATGGAAAAAGGAGAGAAGGTAGGTACATTGCATTTATGTACTGATAATGTTGACTCTTTTATCTCTTTAGCTTCTACAAGAGTGGATACAACAATGTGGCATCATAGGCTTGGAAACATGATTGAGAAGGGGATGTAGATACTTCACAAAAGGAATTTGTTGCCAGATCTTAAACAAGTTGATTTGGATTTCTGTGAACATTGTGTTTATGGAAAACATAAGGAGTCAAATTTCTCAGGGTTGGAAAGGAAAATAAGAGTGAAACGTTAGATCTTGTGCATAAAAATGTATGGGGACCAACTCATGTATCATCTCTTGGTGGCTCTCGTTATTATGTTACGTGTATTGATGATGAAACTAGACAAACTTGGGTTTATTACATTCGACAAAAATATGATGTTTTTAACACTTTCAAGAAATGGAAAGATTTGGTTGAGAATGAGACAGGAAAATGGTTGAGGTGTCTCAGTTCAAAAAATGGAGGTGAATACTGCAAGAAGGAGTTTGATAATTATTGTTCATACCATGGGATTCGTAGAGAGAAGAAAGTTCCAGGAGCACCACAAGAAAATGGTGTGTCAGAAAGGATGAACATGAAAATCATGGAATGTGTAAGGATTATGATATTGCATGATAGGTTTCCCTTACAGTTTTGGGAAGATGTTGTAGATGGCCCAAAGAAAGCTCCAAGGCAGTCGACATTTGAATTTTGACAGGTTTATGACAAAACAAGGTTATAGTAGATGTCATTCTGATCACTGTGTTTATTTTAAGAGGCTAGAAAATGGAAGCTATATTATATTGATATTTGTTATAGCACCCCCACAACAACCCATTTTTTATTTATAAAAATGGGTTCCCCTATTCTAATTTTTTTTACAAGGTACTATATTTCTACTTTATCGAGAAGGTGTTGGCATGGATAAGTAGTCCATACTGCTTGTATAATATATCAACCTTTATTTTCATTACTATTTGTAGATCGTAGTCAACAATTGCATCCTTGCTACATTTATCAATTCCCCTTCCAGGAAATCCATTATCCCCTACACTTCCTTCAAGCACCTAAAACATATCTCCAATTTAATATGCTCTCAAAAATTCACAATTACACCTTATACGTCAGAGTATTTTCCATCATGAATAAATTACGACTTCGATTCATACACTCTGATAGACTAGGAGTGAAATGTATTATTTTTAGCATACAGCATGGCAACTAATTGCTGGTCCGAGGTAATTCATCAAGTACTAAAGCCACCAGGTTGACACAACAACCATCCACCCTTTTTAATAAACCTTTCATGGCCATCTTCCTCCTCATTTTGTGAGATATCACATTTTTCGAGAAAGAAAATATACCTTCGATACTGTTTCCTTCGGACTCTTAACATTCTCATGGTCCATTGAACTCCAAATTATAAACTTCGATGAATTACCTTAAAATCATCACACCACTCTGATGGCAGTATGCAAATCCATGTGAAAAAGAGGATATTCCTTCGATACCACCTCCGTCAAGGTCCTAACATTTCTGGGGTCTTTCCAAATCCAAATTATAAACTCCAATGACAAACATTAAAGTATTAAAAACACTCTACAGTCGGCACATAAACTTATGTAAAAGAGAATATTCTTTCGATACCACCTCCATCGGGGTTCTAACATCTTCGGTGTCTAGTGGAATCTGAATCACAAATTCTAGCGATATACCTTAAAACCATTTCAAGTATCATGCAGTTGACACACAAACCTAGGTAAAAGAGAATATAATTTCGATACCCTCCCATTGGAGCGCACCTCAACTTGATTGTTGATGACCTCTAATGAGATGACCTCGATCGACCCCACCTATCACCATAACCATGATCCTGCTATGTCGACACACAAACCCAAGTCAAATAAGGAATATTCTTAGATCCCTTTCCTTCTGAGTGAAAATAAACCATGATCTTTCCCCAGCCAATGGAAGAGACTCCAACAACCATTTTTTTAATTAAAGCCTCTGCTTTGACCTCAATATGCAGATTTGAATGATCTTCCTTCTTAAATAGAATTAATGGTGGAGATCACACTTGGGTTATGAAATAATCCTCATACATGGGCGATTTATTACACATTTAGAGTGATTTAATACTTATGAAGGGACCCTAAACCCTCATTTTTCTCTCTATATTCCCCCGCAATTTGGTAAAGCAATCTACCTCACTCTGATTAGCTCTATATTTATCTGAAATTGGTTGTTTGGACTGAATTGTAAGTGTTACACTTTTCTAACACTATTTGTCTCGTTACAACTACATTATTCTCCAGGGATTAACTCATGTTTTGACTTCAGTGATACAAGACACATACAACATTTCACTATGGCAAGCCAAAATACTAGGAGACCCAAGGGCTCTGTTTACTTTCAATCAACCTCTACACATGAAGATTCTTCTCGCTAACCATAGGTTCTGGTAACAAACACTACCCATCACACTAACGAATACCAAACCCTCAGATACAACGAGATCTACATGGTTTTTAACATTGGAGATTTTCCTCCAGAAGATAAAAACCTGAAGATATATTAGAACATATAGAAAAGTGACATTCATCTAGTTTTTGCTTGATCACCCCGTTTTCCTTACAACGAAGTAGCCTAGTGGTATTTTAAGCAGTTTGACCCAAATACTGCAACCATCATAAGAAAACATGGGAGGAAAGAAGAATCCCTAACACCTAAAGACATCAACACAAGATATCACTTACCCACACCTGCATTCGCTCTAAATGATCATTTCTTTAAAGGTTTCTCTCAAAGCAACAAAGGCCCAACTAAGTTGATGAAACACTAGTAGGTGGATGAAGACAAGATGCTCAAGCAGGGATAAAAGTTGGTCCCCACACAGAAATTCAAAGAACCATTAAAAGTTTTGGTCGATATGTTAAATCGGTTGTGTGGCAAGGAAAAAATCACACACTTTCAAACAGATTGGATACCATTGGCCCATACCATCTTTAAAATATGACAAGTATTCAATTGGGAAGATATATTAGATTTCAACATGTGCCTGCACATGAAAAACATTCCATGTATGAGGAAGCCTTATTTTTATATGCCAGCCTACTTGTTTGATGCCATGTGTTCCTCTGTATTGATCTAGGGTGGAACTGGGACTGATAACAACCCCCTTTACATGTGTATTGCTCTGAATTATGGAGCATAAATTACAAAAGAAATTTTTATGACATTTGTAACTACTTTTCCCTCTCTATACTATACATTTGGTTTTCCTAGGCACAAAAATTCCATCGAAGCCCGAACTGGAATAAAAGGGGTAGTAGACTGATACTTGGGAAACTAATAATCATACATTAGGGTGTATGGTTCCATTGGGGCCCCACATATTTTACCTTGCTTTGTCCTAGACCGTCTCCTAATGAGATAAATTCCTATCAAACCACAAGAACAAGGGCCATGTCTCTTCTCATGAGCAATAGGAAAAAAATGTGGCCTATGTTTTCTATGCACATAGGGAATTACACCATTTCCAATGGTGGTCATGCTAAAAAGGAGGTAGAAGCCCTACAAGATGTATGCCTATGCATTGGAGAGCCAAAAGGTCATGACCCACATGAACTTGTTGTTGGCCATATCACATCTATAGGTCTCACCCATCCTAACATATATGTAATTGATTTTGAGGAAGATAGACTCAAAGGGGTTCTTTTATATGAAGAATTTTTATAGAAACTACCTAATGATGCTTCCTAGTAGGAGCTGGAACCAGAGCAGGAAGAAATGAAAATGATTACAATTGAACAATTTCAAAGACTCCCACAAGAGGAACACGACAAATTCAACACCAAAGAACAACCATTTCTAGTTCCCCACCCCACATATCTCATAGCATCATGATCTACCTTGGAAAACCCCCCTTTCAACAATTTTGCAACACTATCTAGTTTAATTAATAACGAAAATACATATATTACCTTTTATAGAAAATGGTTCATCAAATCCAACATTCACACATACTTAGTTTTCCACAGTATTTTGGCAAGTTATAGTTATATTTACAAGCTGGGGGAAACATGGGTATGACAATCCCCTCCCCTTAAAGGAACATCATCCTCGATGTTATACCTACTGACGTGCTCTGTATGTACAGAAGTAAACAAAAATGGGTATGCATGTTTCATGGCATCCTCCATTTCCCATGTAGCTTCATCTGTAACAAAGTGTTTCCATTACACCTTGACCCGTGCAATGGTTTTATTCCTGAGTCGGGTTTCCTTCCTTTATATTATGCATTGTGGTTCTATAAAGAATTCTCCCTCTGGTTCCACCTGAATCACAGACCAGTCATTTATATGATTAGAATCATGTACATATTTCTTCAGTAATGAAAAATGGAAAACATTATGTGCCTTCACTGTGGTAGGAAGTGCTAGCCTATAGGCTACAGGCGCCACTCTATCCAAAATTTCAAAGGGTCCACAATACCTAGGTGCCATATTGCAACAGGCTCCGATTCTTAAGGAGATTTTCCTGGCTCTAACTCGGAGATACACATGATCCCTTGTTTTGAACTCTCTAGGAGTCATTTTTCTATCTGCACAGCTTTTCTTTCTGCATAGATTTTGTATCTATCCTAAGTCACTTTAATATTTTGTTTTATCTGAATTACTTGTTGTTCCATTTCTTTCAGCATGTATGGCCCAATTGTAATTATATCTATTGGTTTATCCTAACTGATTGGAATTTTGAACTGTCTACCATAGAGGGCTTCAAAAGGGCTCATCTTCAATGATTCTTGATAACCATTGTTGCAGGAAAATTCTACCAGTGGTAGGTAGTCTTCCCACTTATTAGGCTGAAGCATTACATGCATCCTTAACATGTCCTCTAATACTTGGTTTACCCTCTCTGTCTGTCTATCAGTTTGAGGGTGATAGGTTGTACTAAATTACAATTTAGTTTCAAAACCAACAAATAGAGATTTCCAAAAGTTTATAAATTCTGTATCTCGCTCGGATATGATTTATTTAGGCATGCCATGCAATTTAAATATTTCTTTCATGAAAATAATGGAAATATCTACTTCCTTTCATGTTGATTTGACGGGAATGAAGTGAGTAGTCTTTGTCAGTTTGTCCACAGCTACCATGATGGCATCATTCTGTTTGGTTGATTTTGGTAACCCTCTGATGAAATCCATGGAGATGGTTTCCCATTTCCATTCTGGAATTGGTAGTGGATGCAACATCCCTGCTGGTGTTGGTGCTCTTACTTAACCTACTGACATTCTAGACATTTGGCTAAGTAATCAACTATGTCCTTTTTCAGTCCTGGCCAATAAAATAGTTTCCTAGTGGTTGTGATCATCTTCTGATAACCAAGATAATCAAAAAGGAAATCCATCAAGGGGTGCATGGAGGCCTACCAACACTACAATAATACATCAGGCTAGAGAGCCAATCCCATGGAAACACATATATCATGTAGATTAAGATAAGGGTTGCCATACATCAGTTAGACATCATGTTTGTCTCCCATTAGGATTTATGAATGGTCATACTTGGTACCGGTTAGCTACATTGCTTATCCGATCATATTGTATGGTTTCTTCCCATGTTTCGAGGACGAAGCATGTGAAGGGGGATGGAATTTAATATACCTAGGGAGGTACCCAATGGGAATGTGGTTATGTATTATTAGTGGAGGCCATTCAATGTAAGGTGGACTAGGTCCACTATATTATTAAATAAATCCCACTATAATAGTTATATAGAATAAATAGGCTTTCTAGAAGATTCCTTCTCTAGAATGTTCCTATAAGATAGAAAATGCTATATAAAGAAGTGTAAGAAATGTATTGGAGCATAGTGAATAATATTGTGAATGTGTCAAGAATTTCTTGAGGAGTGTTATCCTTCCTTAAGGATTAATATATGGTGTTACCCTACCTCAAGGGTTTTGACTATCTCTTATGTTCAATATTTTGTGAATGGTTTGGATTTTTCTTGTTGATATTGTAGGTTTATTTTGAGATTTATCTTCAAATCTATTCAGGTACTTAAAAGCACTCCATTTTTATCCCTTTTATTTTGTTCTTCTTCACTTATCCTTTCATTGTCTTTGTGGAGGAGGGTTGAGAACTGTTCCAGTCTCAATGTTCTATCCTGCTCTTCATCTTTCCTTGATTTTTGTTAAACCGCATCAATTGATCCAGATTATTTTTTAGAACGAAATGAAAACATAGATATTACAATGACACAAGATCGTGTCCCTGGCGAAGCCAACCATTGTTGTATGGATTCAAGTGTGGTTTTGTCGAGAATACCAATTGTTTGAGGACTTATTTTGAGATGAGGTTCTTCTAGATTCTGCTATCAATAATAAAATGTAGTAGGGTCCCCTTCACCCACATCTGTGAATGAAAAAGATGCTCCCCCTCTTCAGAATTTGTTGGTTCTTCTGGTTGAATTTTTGTGGTCGTGACAATAGAAGTGGGGTCTACGCCGATGATCTGTCTTTTTCTATTATTTTCTGAATCAAATTACAAATCAGGGTTCATCTCCTTGTATTTGATCTCAACCACCAATGATTTTTTTGAGCGACATTCATCAGTGTTGTTCCAGGGTATTTTGTTGAAATCACACCACTTTCCAGTGTCCTTCTTCGTCTTTTTGTTACCCTTCTTTTCCTATGGCTTGGACAAGTTTTCAAGAGGATGTTTATTAGGGCCATATTTATCATACTTTGTTTTTTGTGTATTTGCAGACCCAAAATCCAATTTGTTCTGGTGCCTAAATTTCTGCTCGATTTTGATAGCATATCGATAGGCAACTCCTAGTGATGAGATGTATAGGAAATCCATTTCGATTTGGATGTACCTATGTAGAGCCCGACGGTATTTCAGAACCATATGCCGCTCAGAGTATTTGATATCCAACTTGGTGCACAAGATATGGAAATTATTTGTGAACTCTGGCACTGTTTGGCCCCTCTCTTGCCATAGTGTGGTCCATTTCATTTATTGGTCATCATAATTATCAACAGGGTAATATTGTTCCTTGACTACATCCACAAAAAAATCCCAAGTGGGCTCGACCTCATATATTCCAAAATCCTTCGTGGATTTTTTATCCCAGTAAGTTTTCCACTAATGTTTGACATGGGTGAGAGCCTTAATGAGTGTGAAGGTGATCTTTTCACCGTCGGAAAAATTGTGAACAAAGAAGTAACCTTCTAGCATAATTAACCATTTTTCTAGGGCAGACGCATCTATCTGACCTTCAAATACCGAAATATCAAAATTAACTTGTACCTTGAAGGGAAAGGTGCTTCCAAAGTGGCCTCTTGATGAACACATTCTTGCTGTTATCGACAAGCGTTGAAGGATGTGGGAAAAATTCTCCATCATTTCGTCCCTCTATCACATGAGAGCTTTCTCAAGCAACATATTAATAGAATATTTTTCTCCATCATTTTTATTTTCTTCCACCATGGAGGGTTTCTTGGGTGTGTGAGAGTGAGTTTCCTCAATAAAGACAAGCTCGAGACCCAACTTGCTATACTCGGTCCTCGTCGGGGACATGCACTGAAAAAACAATCAAGAGCAACAGCCTACTCTGATACCACTGATCCAAATTATTTTTGAGAATGAAATGAAAGAAAATATATTACAATGAAATACACATAAATATTGTCAGAAACAGAGAAATACAGTAATACATGATTTCTATTAATGAACGAAATGTACATAGACTATAAAAATATAGAGTGAAAGACTCACTAGAATGGTGACAACTTATCTCTGAGAAGAGATGTGACGGATACTCACATTCACAAGAAGATTATTTCTACAATGAGGCTCCACGTGCCTTTTTAACATAAAGAAAATCCAAAACCCTAACCCCAAAAGATGAAAAGATAAAAGGTTAGGGGGCCCCGATGGGGGTAGTTTATATGTCAACTTCCCGGGGGCGTAACTTTTGCATACCATCTCTGTTTGGGGTGCTTGATACACTGTTGGAAAGGTCAAATTGAGAAGAATTATTTTCAACTAGCCTAGGCTAGATCCTTTGACAAGCATCTGGGACCCAAATCCCCAAAAAACGTCATTTAGGGCCTCAAAATGGCCCCGAACATTTGGAACTCGAAAAACTGTCAAAAAACTGCCAAGATGGAAAATTGTTTTTTGAGCCAGTGGAATAGGTGGGTGGCCACTGATATCCACCTGGATCATCAATAGTGAGCCTTTCTATCGCTTCTTAGAAACTTAGCATACCTCAGAAAACATCTTCTCATAACTGGGCCTCATGCATGATCTGTGGCACCAACTTGGCAACCTTCATATGCTCATACACCACATTTTGGGGGTCATGTGATTTGGGATCCTCAACACAAAGCCACAACTCCTTGAGTGTTTCTGCTAATTTTTTAGCTTGCTTCTTATTAATAAAAAAGTATGATCCAATCTAGATGCAGAAAATTGGCCAGTACCTTTTATTCTTTTTTGAAAGGTAGGCGATGACCCCTTTTTCCACAGTCCAGTATGCAACCTACCTGGCTAATATCTTATCGGGCACATACTTTGGAAACAAATGTGGTTTTCTTGTGGCCCCGAAGATATGGATGTAAGTGTAGTACTTATTCATGTACTAATCCCCAATCTCCTTCAAATCTTTGAGAGCCCTGAGAGAGATTATGTGTGGGAAGAGACTGAAGATGGCCTAATGCAAGGGAGCAAGGAAGTAATCACATATGTCATAATTTTTTTTTTTTATTTGGCTTCCCATAGTTGTGAACAATACAAATGAATCAAGCCATTTTCCAGGATCCATGCCCAATTAAATGCGTGGAATGAGTTAGTTGCACATACAACGTCTATCAGTTAGGAAAACATGTAGAAACCAAGGTTTTCCATACCTTTGGGATCTTGGATTATCTTTGCGATGCTGAAAGAGAGTATTCTCACCCAATTGAGTGCTTGGCTCTTCTGGGATACTATGTATTCCATGGGAAACCAATCCATCCTGAAAGGAGTGTTGGTCGCCTCGCCATATAGTGTTCAAATCATGGTGTTTAGCACCCTGTAAGGGCTCTTGAGGTATTGTGAAGGGACATGCCTTTCACTCTTTTTCACTGGCCATTCTTCATCATAGAACCAATCCTACCTTGGGGTCTCAAAGTCTTTATGTTTGACTCAAATTGTTCTATAAAAGACTCATTGAGGACTACTGTAGGATTTGGGGTTTGATATCTAGCTCATATATCTTCTACTTTGAGAGAAGCGATGGGGAGACCTATAGTGTTGAGTATCAACCATTTATATTTATGTAGATACGCAAAACACCATTTAGTTGCATCGTTGTAAGGAAACAACTTTGGGCGAGAGATTATTGTATGTATCCCTCTCTTCTTGATATTCCTGTATGCATCAATGTCTCGATCATCAGACGAGAACCTTTCATTCTCGAACATGTCTAGGATCTCAGTGTAGCAGAGGTAGTGTTCCATTCTATCATGGATGTTGATATCATAAATGTTATATGACTTGGGGATTGAAGCTGGAACATGCATTCCAGAAGTCTGAGTTATTCCCCTTCTAGTAATCATCCTGGACGTTTCGTCACCTGTGCAAACAAACAAATCAATAGTTAATACAGTCATTTTAGGGGCTGAAATAATAGTATTTGAATGATTAGTAGCCTACTCACTTAGTAACCAAAGACGACATTTAATTAGACCGAGATTGAAGAAAATTGCAGACACAATATTTGTTTTACTTAGCGAGCAAGTGAAAAGAAACTTGAGACTTGGTGCTTTTAAAAAATGTTTCAGGGATTCCCTCCAAACCCAAGCGTAATTAATGAGTAAGGTTTGATACAACTTAGAATAGGTTAGGCTAGTACAGATTAGAGCAAATGAATTCATTGGTGTTCACGGTTATAATCGTGAAGGCATGGGAAAATTTGAAAGATTGGGATAGCCAAATAGTCATTGTCGTCGATAGTTGATGGAGACGAATGGTGTGGATATGGGAAAGAGACAATCTTCGACGACGATAATTCGACATTTGGCTGCGTAAGCTTAGTTACAGAGTTTAATGTTGAAAGGAAATTACTTTTGATGTTCGTTTATATGACCATTGGGTGTTAATCCTATCTTCATTAATGCTGACGAGAAGTCAAGATAGTCGTAGGGGCCTGTTACTTTGAAAAACATGAGATCAATGACAATTAGGTATTCAACGACGACCTCACTCATCTAGTCCGTAGGATGGGTTAATGTGTAATCGTTAGAGAGTTATAGAGGCAATGTCATCGTCGACGGAGAGTGTAGGTAGGTAAGAGTGCACTAAGAAACTTTCGACGATGAAAATATTTTTGTGTTAGTCGATGTTAACTTTCCACGTGTAAGGGAGAGAAAATCTTAGGTATTAGTTGGTGTGTGGGCCCAACGCAAAATGAAATACTGTGGTGTACTTCAAAAAAGGTTCGATGATGCCAGTTGGGCTATGACAAGAGAGAAAAAGGGCTCGTTGCCATCAATGGATATGGACAGGCTTGTGAGGGTGATGGGGCATTGTTAATCTCCGACGACGACGTTGTGAAGCATCGTCGTCAGCATAAAGTGGAGATGGGGATGTGAGCATCGTTTAGTATAGGCCCGATGACAAAAAATGATATAGAGTATTTCCTTATGAAAAAGAAAAATGTGCCCCCTACTAAGACTAAAAGTTTAGGTGGAGGGGTGTTGTCTCGTCACAACACACAAATACAAAATCAAAGTTAAACTAATATGAGGAGAAAACTCATTGCTATAAGCTTTCAGGCAACTCAAATATGACATGGATAATAATTGGGATATTTAATTTGTTGTTACGATTTTATGAATATGCATAACTAATTTCTATGTCAATATTATTATTGAGAAGAAAAACGATCATCTGAGGAGAGATTCCATTAGTTGTTACGATCAAATACATATGCATAATTAAGTTTTTTTCCCATATTATTAAGTGAAAAATATTACATAAATTTTTTCGATGAATGAAGAAAAAGAATAATATATAATTTTATTGAAATGTAAAAATTAAATAAATTCTCTTAAAATGAGATAAAAAAAAGAACCTAATAATAAATAAATGTACCAACCTTATAAGCATAGAGTAACAATAAAAATAACATGATAACAATAAAAAAATAAAAAATTATGCGGTTTCAATAACATGATAATAATAAAAATTAATAAGTGCAGTTTAAATTTTTTATTATTTTATTATTAATTTTAATGGTTTCAAATAGAAAAAGTAAAAAGTATGGTTAAAAAGTAAAAAAGCATGGTTAAATATATTGTTTAACTGTTATATATTTTGGTTTTTCTTGTTGAAATTTAGAGACAATTTTTTGTTGTTTAAATTGTATTTTTGAATACA
>JZKD02S0059676.1:0-11753 GCA_000966675.3 Picea glauca
GCCACAAACCTTTGAACATCAGTTTTAAGGCCATCCCAAAAAAAATCCTTCTTGACTCTATGGTAGGTTTTCAAAAATCCCGAGTGCCCTCCTACTGGAGAGGTGTGCAATTCCATGATCTCCCCTTTTAAACCATCCATCTTAGTATCCAACTTAGCTTCCATTGAATCCATTTTCTTTTGTAGTTCATTTATGTCCCTACGCATTTCTTCACCTTCATTAAGATTCCAAGTAGGATTTTATGGAGGCTTATTTGGTGTAGAAGGTCCCTTTTTTGGTGGCATGTTGGCCAAGTATCACTTTTGAATCTTGAATTTGAGGTGGTTCTGCTAGACAATATTAATTATGTTCTATCTCCCAAGTTTCAGCCCTTCTGGGTATGAAACTTTCTTTTAGGTAGTTCTCTGATATTTCTTCTCTGCAATGCTACAGGTATGATCAAAATTGGATGTGCCAAGTGGAATTTACGGTAACTTCCTCACAACTTGCCAATTTTTGGCCTTTCCAGGAGATCTCAATTGTATAACATGCCCCACACAAAATAATTGATATCAAATTCTGAAACTCACACCCAAAATACTATAGACTATCCACGATCCAATGAAACTAGTCCCACTCAATTTGAATACTCTAGAAAGAAGTTATGATTATTTTACCTGGAACACCTTCTTTAGAAATAAGTTATGATTATTTTACCCGGAACACCTTCTTGAGACTAGTCAATAGGACTAGTCAGATACCCTATCTTACACAAGGTGTATCTACAAATTTAAGATGACCTAGAAGCTGAAATTTTTACCACAGATACCTTACTAATTTATGTAAATTTCCTCTAGACTTCAAGGTTTGAAACATTACAAAAAATTTTTTATAGAAAAAATTCCGCAATGACTCATTTTAGGATGATTCCAGAACCCTATATTGTACAGGTTGTATCTCCAAAATTATAAGGCCTCAGAAGGTGAATTTTGAAACCAACGTACCTTGATCTGTCTACTAAATATCCTCCAAGCCGTTCCTTCTAAAACGTTGTAGAAAAAATGTTATAGCAAAAATTCCATGGTGTCTCATATGTAGCAGCGAAACCCCAAGACCTTGAGATCTGATACCATATGTTAAGAACCAAACATCAATATAGCNCAAACTCTCCATGTGTTTGGAAGAGTAACCAAATGGAGGAGGACACACCTCTATGTAGCAAGAACAACTTCCTAAGATCATATTAAATCCCAATGCTTGACAAAAAATGAAAGGATGTTCTTTGTCGAAGGGTGACTCATTTTGCTGCCAAAAAAGAATATATATTTCATGTTCCCTCTTTTTGGGTTTTATTTTTTTAATTTTTTGTCTTTTTCAATATTTAAAGAGATTTAAAAAGAATAAAAGAATGCTATGTTACAAAGGAGGAAAGAGTGTCACAAGAAATCACACTAGTTCCAGGCGCAAGGAACAACCTAATTCTCAGAGCAAGGAGACATGTGCAGGAAAAGGACACCGGGGGAAAATTCCTCCATCGGTCAAGTTGTCAAGTTGCAAAGGCAAAGTGCTACAAGGCTTGTGTATAAGGCATGCTTCAAAGGTTTAGTTGAGAGAAACATGGAGCCCACATTAGGCCAAATACACAGAGATGAAAATGTGATTATAAAGACACGATGAAACCCCGTTCAATGTAATTTTAATGAGCCCAGAGAAGGTAAGCTCGGTGGTTTTTTCACGTTTAGAGAGTCTGAAAAAACGTAAAATAAGACTCCATTGGGGTACCTTTTTTGGAAATAGTCTAGTTGGTTCGAAAAAGGGGTAAATTAGCATAGAATCGATGTCTATTCAAAACCATTTTAACGAGTGTGGCAAAGACAATATCACTCGACAATCTTTTGAATTTTAAGGAGTATGAAAAGAGCTTAACTATGGACTCACTACATTTTTCTAGATTTAGTCTCCTTAGCCCGAAAAAGTATAAAATTTACTGAGGAGAACTCTCTGGGTGAGGCAAATCTCCCGAGGTGTACCTTTTTCCTCCATAATCTACAGGCTGAAAAAGGGGTAAACTCATGCCAGTAGATGTTCTTCTGGACCAATTTAACGAGTGTGAAAGAACAAGGTCACTCGACGATCTTTTCAATTTTAGGGAGTCTAGAAAGAGCTTAACTATGGATTTCATGGGGGTTCCTTTTTCGTAAATTTAGTCCCTCAGGCCTGAAAAAGGGTTAAACTTATACCTGAGAATACTCTTCTAGTGAACCGAAGCTCCTAGAGTATGCCTTTGTTTGTAAAATTGACCATCCAGACTGAAAAAGGGGTAAACTACTACCGGACAGACATGACTTCAAGTTTGATTTTGGCGAGCGTGAAGGAAAATGAGATCGCTCAACAATATTTTCATGTTCAGAGAGTTTGAAAAGAGATTAAAGAAGACTCCAAGAAGTTACTTTTCTTAGTTAATCTAGACAAGATTGAAAATCATAAATGTAGTCTCATCGGATGTTTCTTTTGGATTTCAAAGCGAGCTTGAAAGACAACAAAGTGTGCTCATTTTTGGGAGTCCTGAGGGTGAGGCCAAGAGTGATGATGCATCAGATGAATGAGGCTCAATCTCGTAATCATGACATGACTAACAAGGAATCCCAAGCCTAAAGTCATTAGAGACAACATGGATGCCAAAATACAACAAGGGTCTATCTAGGGCATCCATGTAAAGGTAGGCTCAACCACCTAATAATGACACTTCTAAAACAAAAAAGATGGTTCCGTGTAACATTTTAGTGGGATTGATCCTATGGAAAATCGGAAAATACAATAAGATGCAGAAAGTGGAGGTGGAATCCTAACTTATATGCAAAAAATTTGAAAAACAACTTTCGCCAAAGGACCTCTAAAAGTGACCCATCTCCCAAAAAAGTTACCAAACCAAAAGGAAAAGTGCATCGTAACATTCAATAAGAAACTCAAGAATTGAATTAAATGATTTTGAAGCCAGAAAAAATGACAAAAGGGTTCAAAAAAGTGGCAAAAAGGGCCAAATTTTTTTATAAATAGAAGTTGACAACTCATTTTCACTATTGCAATTTGAAAATTAACCAAAAGGTAAAAGAAAAGCCCCTTTTCTAAAAAAGTTGATTCCGGGATCTTCATAAGATGAAATGAACTTCTGCTTGGCCCAAGTAAGTATAAACTCATCCTTCTTGCATTCCAATTCTTCTTTCATGCATTATTTTTAGTTTTTTGGGGGGCACACTCTCCTAAAAAAGGGTGGAGCTACGTGTATGCGGGTTGTCCAAGGACAAGTCGTGTATGTCCACGGGCACAAAATAATCTTCCTGCGTACAAATGCGACTGTTTTGAAAACAACCCACTTAGACCCTCAAAAGCATGGGAAAAATAAATATGCAAGAGCTAACTCCCCCTTTAAACTATCATGGAACATGATGTATGTCCACTAGAGGGAGAGGGAACATGAGGAGATCGATATCTTGGTCGATGAGGACCCTGCTTCCATTTCCACATTGAATCAATGTGGGCTATGGAAGTTCTACCAGTGTCTGCTTATGAGGGAAAAACCTAGGCTACTGAATGTCCTGGTGGATTATTGGCACCCAGATGTAAAGGTGTTCATGATTGAGGAGCAGTCATTGACTCCAACGACTGAGGATATATATTTCTTGACTGGCCTCTCGAGGAGAGGGGAACCATTCAACCTGCGTACATTTCCCCCTGGGCCCTTCAACATCACCGACTACATAGGAATGCACTACGAGGCTAGCACTGAGAAAGTAGGTTCTCAAGTGCCCATCAACAAGATCACCAACTTTTCAATGAAGGTGATCCTACTACTCATTAGGAGGATCACTGGATCCGTGACTGTCCACCAGGATTCCCGAGCACACATGTATTGTGCAATGTAGTGCCTAGATGCATGAATTTTCGACTGGAGTATGACCATGATCACTTGCATGAAGAGGAAGATTACAGATTGGTGTGAGTGTAGCAACAAGAACTCCAGGTTCAGTACTATTCTGTGCTCATTCTTCTTTGAGAGGGTACCCAGTCTGAGTCTGAGAGAGACAGTACGGGGGAATGTGTCCTCCTTCCTAGAATTATGCATATGGGAAGAATTGTTTCCATGACAGGGGGGATGAAGGACCATAGATTCCTTCGATGACAAGTTCTTCGACTGGTGGGAAGGAAAGATTCCAACGATAGAGGACTACCCCTACATTGGAATCAACTTTTCTAAAGATCCAGACATGCCCGTACCTACTGCAGAGGAGTGAGGAGAGATAGGCACATTTTAAGTTATTTAATTTTTAGTTTATTTTATCTATAATTTTGTTATATGTATTAGAGTATTGAAAACTATGTATCTCTTATGTATAGATGTGGGACCAATGCGCCTGACAAACTTTTTGAGGACTAGGCGATGTCCTCAACTAGAGGAGGTACCAACAACAACCAGCGGACCAAAAATCGTAGCGGGACCTCTAGCTGGAGAGGTTGAGAGATTTTTGAGACGAGTGGAGCAGAACCTCACCTCGCTCACTTGTGCAGTTCCCATGGTCGAGATCGAGGATATACTGCCATCTATGCAACCTCATTTCATTGGGGTGCCACAGACTTGGGTCCAACTTTTTCGGCATTTGGAAAACATCGTCGTTCACTACAGAAGGGCCAATAGGCCCCAAGCTTAGATAGGATGGACTCATTATGTGCCGAGGGCACTCCTTTTTGTATATTTTTAAGGGAATAAGCCCCATGCTATATACTGGATTATTATTTTTGAGGCGTTCGTGCCCACCTATGTACTTTGAGACTTTTTGATATATACATATTTACATATTTGATGTCTTATGGATCAAATTTCTTTACAAATGTATGTACATGTGTATGTGTGTGATTCTTTTTATGTGTGTGTGACATGCCAATCTAATACATGATTAGCTACAGTATTTTTTATTTGATTTAATCTCCTAGGAACATGGATATACGTAATGTAATCAAAGAAACCTTCTAAGAGATGTACCCTAAGGAAACGTCGGTGTAAAGTAGGATCATAAACACGGTAAAATCCATTTAACTGGGACACAACCAAATGAGCATCTAAGTAGACCCAGAGGTGAGAAATTCCATGTGACAAAGCATCATGAAGCAACTCTATCACTACGCTCTACTCGACGATATTGTTTGTAGCATCGCCTAGAAACATACCTCTAGAAGATAACAACTGGCGTTGAGGCATGAAAATCACCCAAGCTGCAGAAGCAAGCCTCCGAGTGTGTCGGCTAGTGCCGTCTATGAACCCAAAGAACATCTTTGATTCACTTGACATCTTCCACAGTGAAAAATATGACATAAATAACAACACATCCATAAAAAAAGAAGATAAAAAACTAACTGTATAAGAACTATACATATGTACAAGAAGTCACTCAGGCGACCAACCTACAAGTAATACTTCTTGAGGTAGAGCCCATTTCTAGGCTCTGCCAAAGCATTTCCATCAAATTCAACTAGATGATAAGCACCCTTCTTTAAGACCTCTTTCACAATGAAAGGTTTGAACGACATGGGTTTGAACTTGCCTGCCCCAAGGGGATCCTTATCTTGGTCATAGACCAGGACAAGGTTGCCTTTGGAGAAAATATGAGGATGAATAGACCAATTATATTGACACTTGACTCGTTTCTTGTGAGCTTCATTAGCCAAGGCTACATCACGATGTTTCTCATCGATCTACTTGAGATATAATAGGCATTCCTCAAGCAATGAAGTGTTTGGAAATAACTCTACTACCAACTTTAAAGAAAAGATCTGGCACTCTATAGGAAAGACTACTTCCATCCCGTAAATGAGTTGAAAATGTGAGAAACCGATGGAAGTCTTTATAGAGATTCGGTAGGCCCATAATGCCGAGTACAACATTAAATGCCAATTTGACTTGGAAAAATTTATCGTTCGCTATGGAATAGTCTTGAGGGACTTATTCATAGCTTCCACTGGACCATTCACTTGTGGGTAGTAGGATGACAAATTCTCTTTCCTCAGCCCAAGATTTGATGTTAACTCAGAAATCATTTTTTTCTGGAAGTGTCTTCGATGGTCAGTGACAATCTCCTTCGGGATGCCGAACCTGGCTACTATCTGGTTAAAAATGAAGAGAGTTGTTGTTTCGTCATCACTGTTAAATGTTGGCATATCCTCGACCCACTTTGTGAAGTAGTCTACCACTATGATTATATAATGATGCCCCCTGGTTGAAGATGGGTGGCATGTAGTAAAATAAATCCCCCACTTGGCGAAGGGACCAACGAAAATGATGGGAAACATGGGAGTAGGATGTGCCCTCATCTTTTGAGAGAAGATCTGAAATGGGTAGCACTTCTTGACCAAATCGATGCAATCCTTTATTAACATAGGCTAAAAGTAACCGGCTTGTAGAATCTTTTGGGTTGTTGCCAACCCAAAAAAATGACCACCACATGATCCAATGTGGCATTCGTTAAGAACAAGTTCCACTTCTTTGTGTATAAGACACCAGCGAAGAACACAATCTACACCTCTATGATACAAAGTGTCATCAAGTCTGAGATAGTTTCATGCCTGATGGAGAATTCGTCGACGCTTGTCATGAGAAGCAGAAGCAGGGAACCTCAAAGTATGGAGATAAAATAGTATATCTCCATACCAGGGGTCTGAATATGCGATCATAAATATATCTCCTTTAATAGGAGATTCTTCGGGGGTATCATCATCATATTTAACCGTAATTTCTGAAATAAGTTCTGCAAAGACCAATTGACTTTTTGGATTTCGTGGAAAAAAAATCCAAGTCAAATTTCTAGAGGATAACAATCCATATACTAATCTTTCTTCCAATGATGTGTCGTGTCAACACATATTGAAATGGATTCACAACCACAATTATGGTGGTCTTGCGAAGCATATATAATGATGGAACTGTTGGACAACATGCACTACTACCAACACAATCTTCTCAACATGGGAATAGTTGAGTTCTAACCCAACCAGACCTCAGATCAGGTAATAAATCACTTTCTCTTCGAGTAGATCGTCCTCTTGAACCATGACCATGCCAATGGTCGACTCTACGATGACCAAGTACAAAAATAAGTCTTTATTATAATTTTGAGGTCGAAGCAGAGGGGAAGATGTAAGGGCACATTTCAATGCTTCGAAAGAGCATTGAGTGGCTTCATCCCAATAGAAAGGGACTCCCTTTTTCAATAAAAATATGAACCCTTTAGTTCTCTCGGCATAGGTTGCGATAAAACACCAAAGAAAGTTCACTTTCCCCTGTAAGATCTGAAGTTGGGGGATTGTGCATGGGGGAGGCAACTAAACTATTGCCTAAACCTTAAGAGGCTCAACCATGATCCCTATTGTTGAAACTATGAAACCTAAAATACGACCCAACGTCACGAAAAAACTGCACTTTTTAGGATTCAAGCGAATCCAATAGCAGCGGCATCTTTCAAAGATTAGTCGAAGGTGTGCGGGATGACTAGCTCTCTTGCAATATTGTGATGCTAGATAATCGAGATAAGCCTTGACTATATGTCTAAGGTCATGGAAAGAAAAAGACATGGCCCGCTGAAAAGTGTCTCCAACATTCTTCAGGCCAAAAGGCATCTTACGATAAGAAAATGTGCCCCACAGACAGATAAAAGTTATTTTATGTTGGTCTTCAGGTTTGATCTAAATCTGGTTATATCTCAAAAAACCATCCATGAATGAAAAGACCTCATAGCCTACGCATTCATCGACAGTTTGATCAATGAATGGTTTGGGGAAATTATCCTTTGGACATGCCTTGTTCAAGTCACAAAAGTCCATGCATACGCGAATCGTACCTTATTTTTTGTTAACTGAAATGGGCTTTGACACCTATTGTGTCAACTATACGAGGTAGATGAAACCAACTTTAAGAAGTTTCTCTACCTTAGCCTTAATAGCTACCTCTTTTCGAGGATTCTCCGAACGAATCTTTTGTTGGACAGGCTTGGAATTAGGATAAGTCGTTTTCTCATGTTCGATGATTCTTGGATCAATGCTTGGAATTTCCTCGTAAGAAAAGGAAAAAACATCACGAAATTCATTAAATAAGTCTGTGTATATTTGAATCTCCTCCGGGGAGAAGTCTGCTCTGATGAAAACATTCTCCATGACACTACGGGTTCTGGAGATATATATATATAGGGATCGTTTCAATGATACTTTCCATATTACCCTCGGTGTAAACTGCATGCATAGCCCCATGATTAACATGACAAGACCTATCTCCAGTCATAGACAACACAAATTCACCTGCATCTATTCTTCTTAACTCTGAGAGGAAATAAGATCTGTGATGGAGATCATCCCAGGGTATGTGTGGACAAGTCAATGCCTCAAGAATTGCTTCATCTAAGGGAAATACCAAGTCTAAAAAATCAATATTGTCAAGGGAACATTGAGCTCAAATAGGCTCGAGAACTAGATCTAACTCCTATGCGAGAGTTGGATTAGGGTCAGCCAAAGCTTGTTGGACAATACTGTATGCAACTTCTGTCGTGGACAAGGGCATAGCCATGCTAGGATTCCCTGTCCCTTCCATCGATGATGATGGGGAAGGAAGAGTTCACAGATCATGAAAGTAAGTCATTTGAAACAACGACACTTGAAAAATATCATCCCTAGGCTAGTCAGTAGCAGCCGATATAAACTTGGCATCGCTAGAAGGAGGCGGGTAATCGAAAGTACCCATCAATGGTGGGAACAAACCAACCCATACATTAATGATGCCAGGATGAGGGTTATCAATCATTGGGACCATGGATGCCCCCGATGAAGGGTCAGGCTAGGAGAAGGACAACTGGTCAATGGTTACGATTTGTCCCTCGTGTGGAAACAAAAAGACCCAAAAAAATATGGCAGCCATCGCATGCATTTCATAGGTCCAACTCCTTCCTAATATAAGGTTGTAGTCGAGAGGCACATTGACCACTTAAACTTTGACGCACATGGTCTTCCCTCCTAACTGTACGGGGAAAGAAGGGATGATTCCACGTGGTCTGAAAGAATGACTGTCGAAAGAAATAAGTAGAGTAGGTGATAGAGACAAAATGGGTTGGTTGATCGCCTTCCAACATGCCAACGACATCACGTAGGTCGAGGCACCCTCATCAACCATCGTCCGAAAGATATTTTGAGTAAAATATTTTGTGGGGTAAGCCACTACTATCTAAAACACAACGTGGTAAGGGAGACGAGGTTTCAAGTCGGTCGTATCGAGAACGATTGTTTATGGATTACAAGTCTCTGCATATCCCAAAGTGGACAAAAAATCCTTTCTCTGTGAAGGGAATCTTTGGAGGACCTCCAAAGTAGACATCGTGCAAGGGATTTGTGACAAATCCTCCACCACAGAGTAGCTCTGGGCGGCCCTCACATTCGGCTTATGAGAATCTTTATTGAACGCCCCTTTCAGGATGCATGCCATTGTTTCTCCCATCGTCCTCTCAATATGGAGAGGAACATGTGGGTTTGTGGCTTCTTGGCCCTTTTTGGTAGATTTTGACATCCTGTAATCATGTGCCCTGGTTGCTATATAAACGTCACCTTTCATCATGTAAATGTTTGGGGTCGAGGGATTACTAGAAGACGTGGGGGGTCCCTGACTGCCCCCATCCACGCTCAAGGAGGCTTGAGTCATATTTTGCCCATGTGGAAATGGTTTCATTAACAAAGTAGGTTGCTGCTGCACCAATAACTTATATGCCTCCACAAGTCAAGGGCACAAGTGAGTCGGGTGGTCCTCCATGCAAAGGTTACATAGATACTTTGAATTTGTCTTCTCTGTGTTGCCCCCGCCAGCATTATTGTTGGGTTTCTTATCCCCCTTAATTTTCTTGTTTCACTATTTCTTATTTCCTTCAGGCTGTTGGTTGGCCTTTGGGTTCTTTGACTGCACACCGTGTACGTATGATGTTTGGGTAGGGGGAGCAGCCGAACCAAAGGTTTGGCTGGCCACTTTTTGCTGTATTGACAATTGTTGCAATTGACTTGACAGTTGATCAGTGCAATTTCCTTGTGCCTAACCAACTATACCATTGGCATGTGGTCCAGAATTTTGTCTAGCCTTGTCAAGGATGGACCGTGGCGCATCTGGAAAAATATCATAAAGTAAGCCAAAATGAGAGTATATCAGTTCGAGTTGTTGCGCTCTCATTATTTCCTCCTCCTCTGAAAACACTCTCGAAGTTGCAATGTCCTTGGATAATTGAGGTACCAAATACCTCAGGAACCACTCCAGGAGAAAATCCAATGGGACCTGTACCTTGATCAATATATTCCGACACCACCATTCACAGATGTGATCCGAGATATGATCAACCTTAGTCTACTCAAAGTTGGCCAACAATTCGGTGTCAGCATCGTATCTCATGGGTAGTTGGAAATGGTTTAGGAAAACCATTGCCAAATCAATAAAGTAAGAATATATTGAGTGTTCCAGTTCGATGTACCATTTCATGGCACCCTCGATAAGAGTGTGTTGAAACAGGTGAAACTGTATGGAGTCGTTTCACAGCGAGTTTGATGAGCACCATAGATGGAAAGTTGTCACGTGATTACCCGGGTCTTCTCCAGGCTTTCCTTCGAATTTAAGAATATCCAAGGGAAACTTAGTTGGCATGGGGGGCCAACACAAATCATGAAAAATTAGGTCATTAAGCAACCTTGACAATTCTGGCAGATGTAAAGCTTCCAAAAATGGTAGTTTGGGTTGGGTACTATGTACAGGAAAAAGGGAGCCTGGAGTTTGAATAGCACTAGGTTGCTAGGAAAAATTGGGTTTCTTGCTAGGGTTCTAGTAGACACCATGGCCTTGACCAGCGTACGAAAATTATGTTTTTTGGGACATCATCGGCTGATTCCCATAATTGGATGATGAGGGATGGGTGAGGATTTCTCCCTGCATTGTGTTCCAAATATTCTGGAAGGGGTTGCCCCCTATCGATCCGACGAGCATAGGTAATGATCCTTTTCGGGGGTTCCATTGACCATGGAAGGGGTTTCCCTCGATTGGCATCCCCTGCAAGGGAACTTATCCCTGCCAAGGATTCGAAAGTCCTTGTGAGGAGGAAACTCTTGCACTTGCCCCCTGTGTAGGAATAGTACCCTGCACATGATTATGTTGTCCAAAACCAGGGTTGCCCCCTGCCGAGACGACAACTGAAGAAAATGTGTTATTACCAAACACACCAAACAAAGAGAATGACATGGATCCCACCGATGTGGTGTAATAATAAGGTCCTAGACTTCCTTCTGCAAACAAGCTATAGTTAGCACTCGACCCAATAGGTGGATGGAAAGCATCATTGAGTGAGGTGGATGAAGGAGGTATATGACCCCCACTGTAAGAGATATCATTATATGAGGCTGAAGTGCCCCCAAAATACCCTTGCAAAGGAGATTTGGAGCTCCCTTCCCCCAAACCCATGGTCTATAATGTGGAGTAGAAAAGGACATAATTCGTGTCGAAGCCATGCATCCTGTATGAAAATGGAGGGCCTGTAGCACTTTGAGTGAACGGAGCAGTGGTCGTTACCAGTGATGGTATCAGAACACTACCCGAAGTAGAGGGGGTTGAGACTACTATGGTCCAGACCAACAAAGGTGGGTTAGGAGGTGGAATTCCCCCTGTGGTAGTAGCCATTAAGGGAGTGTGAAGACTCCCAGATGAATTAGTTGCATTTTCT
>JZKD02S0059676.1:11763-25712 GCA_000966675.3 Picea glauca
CTTGTGGTCACCTCAACTGACTCATCTCATTCTCCAACTGAAGTTGACAAACCCACCCAGTTCATTGAGAGGTCCATCACATCCTCCAATAGGTTCAGGATATCCTACAGAAGTCCAATGACAAGTAAAAACAACGCCATGATCAACATCGGGTTCCACATAAGTTTCATGTGGGCAACAAAGTTTGGTTGCACTTGAAGAAAGAAATCCTTACAGAACCCCATTGGAAGCTTTTCCCACTCAGTTATGGGTCGTACACTATCACCAAGTCCATGGGGGATAATTATTTTGAGCTCAATATTCCTCCTTTCCTTGGCCTCTACCCAGTGTTCAACGTGGATCTCCTTCGCCCTTATTTCCCACCATTATTGGACACCTCAAAAGTAGTAGAATAGCTCACACCAACAAAGCTCAACCCCGACTGCATAAAACATGCATCCAATGATCATATTGTGGATATATATATCAAGGTCACTCGACAACAAAGGATCCATCTTTATTGAGTTGTCAAAGAAGGGCAACTCCTGCACCAAGGCAAGTGGCTCACTAACGGCCAAATTCAACAGGAATTTCCTCATCTGATGGGGGACCTCAATGCAATGGAGACCATTGATTCCTAAGGAGGGAGGATTGATCCATATGGATATCAATGGCCACCCACCTTTTCCAACTGGCTCAAAATAGTTTTCTGACAATTTTGGCAATTTACTATTTTTAGTAGTTTTAACTTCCAGGGCCATTTTGAGGGCCTAAATGATTTTTTTTAGGGATATACCTCCTCAATGATATCCAAAGGCATGATTGAGCCCCCAAAATGAGTCTCCTCAAAGATACCTTTCCAACGGGCTATCACACGCCTAAAACAGAGATTGTATGCAAAAGTTACGACCTCGGGAAGTTGATGTACTAACTTAACCAAACGAGGCCCACATGACTTTTGGCGCTTCATCTCCTAGGGTCAGGTTTTTGGATGTCTAGGGTTTTTGGAATTATTTATTATTGTAAAAAGGCCTTCATATCCTCATTTTAATATTCTTCTTGCAAATGTGCACTGTCGTCACATCTCTTCTCAGAGATAAGCCGCCACCATTCCAGCAAGCTTGTTTCCGCTGCATTTTACAGTTTCGGCTTATTTCGTTATTGAATAGAAAACTAGTTTTATTGTATATCTATTATTTTGTGTTAAACACCTGTTAATAATCTGTATTCATTTCATTCTTCTCATAAAATCTAGATCAATTTTCCCCCTTTCATTTGATTTAAAGAAAAGAAAAAAAGTTTTATTTCAAGTTTTTCTTGTTTAAAGCATTTCCAAGAAAAAACAAAAAGGTTTTTCATTTCTTAGTTTGGTAAATTATTTAGGGTTAGTTATTTTACTTGGAAGGAAAAAGAGTTCATTTTTTAAAGTTCTTTACTGATTTATTAGAACTTAAGTAGCTCGTAGTCGAGCGAAATTTCATTTTAGGTCTTCTTAAAGATCTTGAAAAGAGTTAGCTATGAAAATTTGGTTACAAAGAGCTAGTTGAAAACTTAAGTTTTTTGATGCAGGAGCATCTCTCCATGTCATCCAGCCAGCCAACCAGCCACGTCGAGCGCGTGCATTCAAGATGAAGAGAGGCGCAGCCTCATTTGAAATTTGAATTGAATGTAATTTAATGTTTAAGCTGGTGAGATGGGAAGCCGTGCCTTTGTGCAGGCTATAGATAAGATCGACCTTTAATGTTTGTAAGGATGAAATCTAGATCCAGATTCTAGACTAGATAGCCCATTCAATGTAATTGAATAGGGTAGGTAGATTGGAGGGAAGCGCTCGAAGAGCCCCCTCAAGTAAAAGAGATCTGGTATCTCATTTTGTAGTAAGTTGTAATGGTTGTAAGAGGAGAGTCGGGGAGAGCTCGAGAACACCCTTGTACAAAATAGGCATTTTCCATTTTAATATAGACACAAGCAGTTTTTCCTGCATTACTGTGTGTTATGTGAATGTCTATGAGTGTTCTTTTATATGTTGTGAATGTATGTATGTGTGAGCATTTGCAGGGAGTCTGTTTGATTTCAGGTGAAGTTATTTGAGGCTTCACACCAGGAGGGTGTGACAGAACACTGTGGGTTCTGATAGCCATGCACAAAGGATGCACTTCTGAATACTGTGGGTTCAGACAAAGACGTGTTGCGGCACAAAAACTGGAATCAACAACTCAGGAGAAGACCTCAAGGTTGTTGAATACCTTGGAGGCAAGGTTCTGTATGAGAGACACAGTTGCAGACAGAACTTGTTGTGAGTTCTGTGAAGCTCTACCAGGTGGGCATTGAGCATATGCACAGTGGTTCATAGAGGAAGAACTCTGCTGTGAGTTCATACAGAATCTCTGAGGAGTTTTGTGAAGCTATGTCAGGTGGGCATTGAGCAGGTGCAAGGAGTGTACAGGGGAAGAACTCTGTTGTGAGTTCAGGAAGAAGAAACAGAATCACTGAGGATTCTGAGAGATTTTCCAGGTGGGCCTTGAGCAGGTGCATAGAGGCACAAGAGAAAGGAGAAAGAATTGTTGAGCGTTCTGTGGAGAAGATACTCTGCCAGGAGGGCATCGAGTAAGTGTGTAGATAGGCACAGAGGACAGAAGAGAACTCTTTGAGTTCTGAAAGTTAGAGGATGAATCCACTGAAGGATCTTTGTGGGGTTACTAAATACCCAGAAGCACTCAGCTAGAGGTTGCTAGAGTGAAGGATAGCCAGGAGGGCATCCAAGCATTCTCCAACTGAAGGAGAAAAGGAAAGAAGAACCGAGTTTCCTTGGGAGGTCGAAGCTACAGGAGAAGCTCAGGACAGATAGCACTTTGCGTGAGAGGGCTCTGCAAGGAGTGCAAAAGCTTCAAAATACTTTAACAGGTCCAAAGTACCCAAAGCTCAGGAGGGACAACGCTTTTACATGCACAGTTGAGAACTCAAAGTGAGGAGTTCGTAGAGGAGAGAAAGAAGAAAAAGTCGAGGCCTTTGAGGAGATGGAAATTCTTCCAAGTCTGGGAAGAAGGAGTATGCAAGCTCAAGAGAGCACAGCAATCGTTGGATCGGCAGAGGAGGAAGATCTGGACCATTGGTTTTTACATCCAAGAGGAGCTCAAGAGGAGTGCACAGAAGGGGGAGATCGACAATCATTGGGTCTCATTCAAAAATCTCGTCAACCATTGGATCGGGAGAAGATGCTCGGAGTTTAGTCTCTGGAGTGTGCACATGAGAAGGAGATTGTGGACCATCGCATGTTCACACAGAATCCCGTAAGCCGTTGGATCGGAAGAAGGAACGCAGATTTTAGCCTCTGGAGGAGCACACAAGAAGGATGGATCTGAACCATCAGATCTTGAGCAGATACCCATCAGTCGTCGGATTGGACAGGAGCTGTACGAGGTTTACCATCGAGACTTCAGCCATCGAAAAATCGACAGTCACGAGGAACAAGAAAGTCGAGACACTTCAAGTCTCAAAATGCTGGTAAGATTTGGATCGTCCTTTAGTGGAGACACGTGGCAGAGATCGAGGCATCGGGAGTCGGGAAATCAGTATTCCTATGGACAGGAGATCGGAGAATTCTATAGTGAAACCCCGACACAAATCTGAGCCTTCAGTTTGGGGAGACAGGTGTCAGAAATCCGAAGAGAGTCAGGATATTCGGCATTGGGAAATCGGAGTTCCTGAGGTCGTGAAAGTTGGGACATCACAAGTCTCGAAATCCCAGAGAAATTGGGACCGTCCATCAGAGGAGGATGCATGGCAGCAATCGGAGCCATCGGGGAAACTCCCGACAAGAATTCATTGATCGACATTATAGCCATCGAGATATCGGGGATCCTAGTGACAAAGTGTTTATGCATTTTGGAATCGTGAAGTCCGGAACCCTGATAAGTGGGAGCCAGCTGTTAGCATATCAGAGAAGTAGGAAGTGCCATTGTGGGGGCCAGCTGTTAGCATAGTGGAGAGTCGGGATTTGGAGGATTGAAAATCTCGTGATCAATTGCATTTTGGCATTGGAAACCCTGAAATCCCGATATAAGGATAAGGTTGTGGTCTTATGAGTTAGCGGTCACATGGACCAGAGGGCATAGCCAGGGGGGATAAGTCCAGGAAGGAGCTCATCGATGATTGGGGATTCAAGAGGAAAATAACTCTTGACGACGAGAGAAGACGAAAACCCCAAAAACCTGAAATTAAGATCAAGGAAAGCATGTGGTCATGTGCAGAAGACCGTGCGGGTGAAGAGAGGACCTGTGGATCGGGTTTTTCACTGAGATTCCATTGGGAGTCCAAGGAGCCGCTTCAACTCATGAATGAAATTGAGTGATCCTTAAAGACCAGGAGGTTAGGCACAGAGACCCTGCGGAGTATGTAGGAGTGTAGTAGCCATCAAGTGGTATCAGAGTGGAATTTCATCTATAGATTTCAGGTGAAGCGAGAAGGTAAAAGGAGATAGAGTGTTAGAGACTCTGTGAGGATTTTTTGCAGGTAGGCAGCAATCAAGAAGGCAGTCAAGGAGACTGTAGGAAGATGAAGCTGGTAGAACTCTTAGTGCAGAGTGATAGCAGCAGGTTTTCTAGGAAAGCAGATAGAGACAGCACCATGGTTACTGAAGGCCATAGGCATGCTAGGAGGAAAAGCAAGGTAGAAATGGATAGAGAGATGGATAAAGACCTCTATGAATTAAAGGTAAACATAGAGAAGCTTGAAATGCAGATGCAGTAGGATAAGAGGTCGAGATGGATGCGTGAATGGCCCATGAGGAAGCTGAAAGAAAAATGGCCAGTCAAGGAGTTGATGGTCAAAGGGCAGCGTAGGCTGTTAAAAAGATGGTTGAGGTATGCTAAAAACCTCGATGGACCAGAAGAAGAAATGGTTCAGATATGTGAACCAGAGACTGGGAAAGGTCTCGATGATGAAGAGAATGAATTGGGATCATTTGAGGATCTCAAGAACTGCCAGGATGGTAGAGAGGAAATTCCAGTTTGCCAGGAGGGAAAAGAATTGAGATCACTACGGGATCTCAGAGACTGTCATCAGGAAAGCCGAGAAATTTCACATTTCTAGGAGGTCAATGGATTGAGGTAACTGCAGGATCTCATAGACTACCAGAAGGGCACCGAAATGTTTCCAGTTTTCTAGGTGGGCAAGGAAATAGAGATAGAATTAGTTGATTCCATGGACTGCCAGGAGAACAGTGGAGACATCTCATATTGCCAGGTGGGCAGAGATGAGCATTCGAGACTATCTGAAAGTCTCATGGACTCGGAGGTGAGTTCAATTCAGCAAGGAGTGCTGATGAAGATGGGATCGGTTGATCTCATAGTCTGCCAGGAGAGCAGCGGAAGCATCCCATATTGCTAGGTGGGCAGGGATGAGAAGATGAGACTATCTGTGGGTCTCATAAACTCATAGGTGAGTTGGAATCATCCTGAGGGGCTGACAGAGCAGGTGAGCTCGGAAATGAGTTTGGATCAGCATGTTCAACTGGCAGAGGAGGAGGATCTAAGGGATCTTCTAATGATTGGGGGAATTCATATTTTCCTACCACTTGCCCAAGAGGAGGCAGAAATCTGTGTTGCAGGTGCAACAACAGCAGCAGAACAGTCAGCTGTGACTATCAGGAAAGAAGAGGGATTGGAGCAGACTTTGGAAGCTGCCCAAGCAAATGAAGAAAATGAGCATTCTGAGGAATGGCTCAGTATTTCCATCCAGGAAGTTGAGAAAGTTGTATCACTGAAGCTGACAGCAAAAGAAGTAGAAGAGGATGATGAGCATTTTGAGGAATGGCTCAGTATTTTCATCTAGGAGACTGAAAAGACTACAACATGGGAGGTTGCAGAAGTAGAGGAAGAAGAGGCAGACACCATTAGTTTGGATGATCTGTGGGAAAAGATAGAAGCCCTAGAAGAGAGGGTGAAGGTGCAGAGAATACACATCCAACAGGTGAAGTTGGAAACTGATGAAGAAGACATGGGAGATCATGATGATCTGCTCATGTGCCAAAAAAAAATTCAGCTGAGGAGACTGCAAAAATAGAGCCATCCATGGGAGCAGCTGGCCAAAGTGCTAGAAGAGATCATGGAGATGATGATCCGATCAGCAGAAACTGCCAGCAAAGAGAGGCTGGGCAGAAAAGAAGCAGCAACGCAAAAGCAGCAGCAGCAGTAGAATGGAGCAGATGGGAAGCTCCAGATATTTGTTTGGGATCCAAGAGGATTTCCAACAGCTGATATGGGAATCTCATGAGCAGGAGCTCATGAATTTTCTAGCTGAGGATTTTGATGCAGGAGCATCTCTCCACGTCAGCCAACCAGCCAACCAGCCACGTCGAGCGCGTGCATTCAAGCTGAAGAGAGGCGCAACATCATTTGAAATTTGAATTGAATGTAATCTAATGTTTAATCTAGTGAGATGGGAAGTCGTGCCTTTGTGCAGGCTGTAGATAAGATCGGCCTTTAATGTTTGTAATGCTGAAATCTAGATCCAGATTCTGGACTAGACAGCCCATTCAATGTAATTGAATAGGGTAGGTATATTGGAGGGAAGCGCTCGAAGACCCCCCTCAGGTAAAAGAGATCTGGTATCTCATTTTGTAGTAAGTTGTAATGGTTGTAAGAGGAGAGTTGGGGAGAGCTCGAGAACACCCTTGTACAAAACAGGCATTTTCCATTTTAATATAGACAGAAGCAGTTTTTCCTGCATTACTATGTGTATGTGAATGTCTGTGAGTGTTCTTTTATATGTTGTGAATGTATGTATGTGTGAGAATTTGCAAGGAGTCTGTTTGATTTCAGGTGAAGGTCTTTGAGGCTTCACACCAGGAGGGTGTGACAGAACACTACGGGTTCTGATAGTCATGCACAGAGGATGCACTTCTGAATACTGTGGGTTCATACAAAGATGTGTTGCGGCACAAAAAATGGAATCAACAACTCAGGAGAAGACCTCAAGGTTGTTGAATACCTTGGAGGCAAGGATGTGTATGAGAGACACAGTTGCAGACAGAAATTGTTGTGAGTTATGTGAAGCTCTTCCAGGTGGTCATTGAGCATATGCACAGTGGTGCATAGAGGAAGAACTCTGTTGTGAGTTCAGACAGAAGCTCTGAGGAGTTCTGTGAAGCTCTGTCGGGTGGGCATTGAGTAGGTGCAAGGAGTGTATAGGGGAAGAACTCTGCTGTGAGTTCAGGAAGACGAAACATAATCATTGAGGATTCTGAGAGCTCTACCAGGTGGGCATTGAGCAGGTGCATAGAGGCACAGGAGAAAGGAGACAGAACTGCTGAGCGTTCTGTGGAGAAGATACTCTGCCAGGAGGGTGTCGAGTAAGTGTGCAGATAGGCACAGAGGAGAGAAGAGAACTCTTTGAGTTCTGGAAGTTAGAGGAAGAATCCACTAAAGGATCTTCATGGGGTTACTAAATACCCAGAAGCACTCAGCCAGAGGTTGCTAGAGTGAAGGATAGCCAGGAGGGAATCCAATCATTCTCCATCTAAAGGATAAAATGAAAGAAGAACCGAGTTTCCTTGGGAGGTCGAAGCTACAGGAGAAGCTCAGGACAGATAGCACTTTGCGTGTGAGGGATCTGCAAGGAGTACAGAAGCTTCAGAATCCTTTCATGGGTCCAAAGTACCCAAAGCTCAGGAGGGACAGCGCTTTTACACACGCAGTTGAGAACTCAGAGTGAGGAGTTCGTAGAGGAGAGAAAGAAGCAAAGGTCGAGGCCTTTGAGGAGTTGGAAATTCTTCCAAGTCTGGGAAGAAGGAGTGTGCAAGCTCAGGAGAGCACAACAGTCATCGGATTGGTGGAGGAGGAAGATCTAGACCGTTGGTTTTTACATCCAGGAGGAGCTCAGGAGGAGCGCACAGAAGGGGGAGATCGACACTCGTTGGGTCTCATTCAAAAATCTCGTCAACCGTTGGATTGGGAGAAGATGATCAGGGTTTAGTCTCTGGAGTGTGCACAGGAGAAGGAGATTGTGGACCGTCGGATGTTCACACAGAATCCTGTAAGCCATTGGATCGAGAGAAGGTGCACAGATTTTAGCCTCTGGAGGAGCGCACAAGAAGGATGGATCTAAACCGTCATATCTTGAGCAGATACCCGTCAGTCGTCGGATTGGACAGGAGATGTACGAGGTTCACCATCGGGACTTCAGCCATCTGGAAATCGGGAGTCACGAGGAACAAGAAAGTCGAGACACTTCAAGTCTCGAAATGCTGGGAAGATCTGGACCGTCCTTTAGTGGAGACACGTGGCAGAGATCGAGGCATCGGGAGTTGGGAAATCAGCATTCCCATGGACAGGAGATCAGGGAAGTCTATTGTGAAAACCCCAACACAAATCTGAGCGTCCGTTTGGGGAGACATGTGTCATAAATCCGAAGAGAGTCGAGATATTTGGCATCGGGAAATCAGAGTTCCTGATGTCGTGAAAGTTGGGACATCACAAGTCTTGAAATCCCAGAGAAATCGGGACCATCCATCAAAGGAGGACGCGTGGCAACAATCAAAGCCATCGGGGAAACTCCCGACAGGAAGTCATTGATCGGCATTATAGCCATCAGGATATCGGGGATCCTGGTGACAAAGTGTTTATGCATTTTGGAATCGTGAAGTCTGGAACCTCGATAAGTGGGAGCCAGCTGTCAGCATATTAGAGAAGTGGGAAGCGCCATTGTGGGGGCCAGCTGTCAGCATAGCGGAGAGTCGAGATTTGCAGGATCGGAAATCCCGTGAGCAATTGCATTTTGGCATTGGAAACCCCGAAATCCTGATAGAAGGATAAGGCTATGGTCTTATGAGTTAGCAGTCACATGGACCAGAGGGCATATTCAGGGGGGATAAGGCCAGGAAGGAGCTCATCGGTGATCAGGGATTCAAGAGGCAAAGAACTCTTGACGACGGGAAAAGATGAAAACCCCAAAAACCTAAAATTAAGATCAGGGAAAGAGTGCGGTCATGTGCAGAAGACCATGCGGGTGAAGAGAGGACCTATGGATCGGGTTTTTCATAGAGATTCCATTGGGAGTCCAAGGAGTCACTTAAGCTCATGAATGAAATTGAGCGATCCTTAAATACCAGAAGGTCAGGCGCAGAGACCCTGCGGGCTATGTAGGATCGTAGTAGCCATCATTTTTTTAAGTTCTTTACTGATTTCTTAGAACTTAAGTAGCTCGTAGTCAAGCGAAATTTTGTTTTATGTCTTCTTAAAGATCTTGAAAAGAGTTAGTTAAGAAAATTTGGTTACAAAAAGCTAGTTGAAAATATTTATTTTTCTAGAAGTAATTTTGCTTTCAGAGTTTCGTTTATTTCTCCTCTTTTCATCTATCAAAAAACATCACTAGTTTCATTGCCATATCTTTTGATTAAAACAAGCCATTTAAAATGAACGCTAAAATTAAAATTAACTAGACTTTTATGTTTGTAGGGTCAATCAACTAGTTTAGGGTTAGAACCTTGAATTAGGTTGGAGAGGAAACTCTTCAAGACTTTTAAACAAACATTGGAGTCAGAGCTANCTTGTGGTCACCTCAACTGACTCATCTCATTCTCCAACTGAAGTTGACAAACCCACCCAGTTCATTGAGAGGTCCATCACATCCTCCAATAGGTTCAGGATATCCTACAGAAGTCCAATGACAAGTAAAAACAACGCCATGATCAACATCGGGTTCCACATAAGTTTCATGTGGGCAACAAAGTTTGGTTGCACTTGAAGAAAGAAATCCTTACAGAACCCCATTGGAAGCTTTTCCCACTCAGTTATGGGTCGTACACTATCACCAAGTCCATGGGGGATAATTATTTTGAGCTCAATATTCCTCCTTTCCTTGGCCTCTACCCAGTGTTCAACGTGGATCTCCTTCGCCCTTATTTCCCACCATTATTGGACACCTCAAAAGTAGTAGAATAGCTCACACCAACAAAGCTCAACCCCGACTGCATAAAACATGCATCCAATGATCATATTGTGGATATATATATCAAGGTCACTCGACAACAAAGGATCCATCTTTATTGAGTTGTCAAAGAAGGGCAACTCCTGCACCAAGGCAAGTGGCTCACTAACGGCCAAATTCAACAGGAATTTCCTCATCTGATGGGGGACCTCAATGCAATGGAGACCATTGATTCCTAAGGAGGGAGGATTGATCCATATGGATATCAATGGCCACCCACCTTTTCCAACTGGCTCAAAATAGTTTTCTGACAATTTTGGCAATTTACTATTTTTAGTAGTTTTAACTTCCAGGGCCATTTTGAGGGCCTAAATGATTTTTTTTAGGGATATACCTCCTCAATGATATCCAAAGGCATGATTGAGCCCCCAAAATGAGTCTCCTCAAAGATACCTTTCCAACGGGCTATCACACGCCTAAAACAGAGATTGTATGCAAAAGTTACGACCTCGGGAAGTTGATGTACTAACTTAACCAAACGAGGCCCACATGACTTTTGGCGCTTCATCTCCTAGGGTCAGGTTTTTGGATGTCTAGGGTTTTTGGAATTATTTATTATTGTAAAAAGGCCTTCATATCCTCATTTTAATATTCTTCTTGCAAATGTGCACTGTCGTCACATCTCTTCTCAGAGATAAGCCGCCACCATTCCAGCAAGCTTGTTTCCGCTGCATTTTACAGTTTCGGCTTATTTCGTTATTGAATAGAAAACTAGTTTTATTGTATATCTATTATTTTGTGTTAAACACCTGTTAATAATCTGTATTCATTTCATTCTTCTCATAAAATCTAGATCAATTTTCCCCCTTTCATTTGATTTAAAGAAAAGAAAAAAAGTTTTATTTCAAGTTTTTCTTGTTTAAAGCATTTCCAAGAAAAAACAAAAAGGTTTTTCATTTCTTAGTTTGGTAAATTATTTAGGGTTAGTTATTTTACTTGGAAGGAAAAAGAGTTCATTTTTTAAAGTTCTTTACTGATTTATTAGAACTTAAGTAGCTCGTAGTCGAGCGAAATTTCATTTTAGGTCTTCTTAAAGATCTTGAAAAGAGTTAGCTATGAAAATTTGGTTACAAAGAGCTAGTTGAAAACTTAAGTTTTTTGATGCAGGAGCATCTCTCCATGTCATCCAGCCAGCCAACCAGCCACGTCGAGCGCGTGCATTCAAGATGAAGAGAGGCGCAGCCTCATTTGAAATTTGAATTGAATGTAATTTAATGTTTAAGCTGGTGAGATGGGAAGCCGTGCCTTTGTGCAGGCTATAGATAAGATCGACCTTTAATGTTTGTAAGGATGAAATCTAGATCCAGATTCTAGACTAGATAGCCCATTCAATGTAATTGAATAGGGTAGGTAGATTGGAGGGAAGCGCTCGAAGAGCCCCCTCAAGTAAAAGAGATCTGGTATCTCATTTTGTAGTAAGTTGTAATGGTTGTAAGAGGAGAGTCGGGGAGAGCTCGAGAACACCCTTGTACAAAATAGGCATTTTCCATTTTAATATAGACACAAGCAGTTTTTCCTGCATTACTGTGTGTTATGTGAATGTCTATGAGTGTTCTTTTATATGTTGTGAATGTATGTATGTGTGAGCATTTGCAGGGAGTCTGTTTGATTTCAGGTGAAGTTATTTGAGGCTTCACACCAGGAGGGTGTGACAGAACACTGTGGGTTCTGATAGCCATGCACAAAGGATGCACTTCTGAATACTGTGGGTTCAGACAAAGACGTGTTGCGGCACAAAAACTGGAATCAACAACTCAGGAGAAGACCTCAAGGTTGTTGAATACCTTGGAGGCAAGGTTCTGTATGAGAGACACAGTTGCAGACAGAACTTGTTGTGAGTTCTGTGAAGCTCTACCAGGTGGGCATTGAGCATATGCACAGTGGTTCATAGAGGAAGAACTCTGCTGTGAGTTCATACAGAATCTCTGAGGAGTTTTGTGAAGCTATGTCAGGTGGGCATTGAGCAGGTGCAAGGAGTGTACAGGGGAAGAACTCTGTTGTGAGTTCAGGAAGAAGAAACAGAATCACTGAGGATTCTGAGAGATTTTCCAGGTGGGCCTTGAGCAGGTGCATAGAGGCACAAGAGAAAGGAGAAAGAATTGTTGAGCGTTCTGTGGAGAAGATACTCTGCCAGGAGGGCATCGAGTAAGTGTGTAGATAGGCACAGAGGACAGAAGAGAACTCTTTGAGTTCTGAAAGTTAGAGGATGAATCCACTGAAGGATCTTTGTGGGGTTACTAAATACCCAGAAGCACTCAGCTAGAGGTTGCTAGAGTGAAGGATAGCCAGGAGGGCATCCAAGCATTCTCCAACTGAAGGAGAAAAGGAAAGAAGAACCGAGTTTCCTTGGGAGGTCGAAGCTACAGGAGAAGCTCAGGACAGATAGCACTTTGCGTGAGAGGGCTCTGCAAGGAGTGCAAAAGCTTCAAAATACTTTAACAGGTCCAAAGTACCCAAAGCTCAGGAGGGACAACGCTTTTACATGCACAGTTGAGAACTCAAAGTGAGGAGTTCGTAGAGGAGAGAAAGAAGAAAAAGTCGAGGCCTTTGAGGAGATGGAAATTCTTCCAAGTCTGGGAAGAAGGAGTATGCAAGCTCAAGAGAGCACAGCAATCGTTGGATCGGCAGAGGAGGAAGATCTGGACCATTGGTTTTTACATCCAAGAGGAGCTCAAGAGGAGTGCACAGAAGGGGGAGATCGACAATCATTGGGTCTCATTCAAAAATCTCGTCAACCATTGGATCGGGAGAAGATGCTCGGAGTTTAGTCTCTGGAGTGTGCACATGAGAAGGAGATTGTGGACCATCGCATGTTCACACAGAATCCCGTAAGCCGTTGGATCGGAAGAAGGAACGCAGATTTTAGCCTCTGGAGGAGCACACAAGAAGGATGGATCTGAACCATCAGATCTTGAGCAGATACCCATCAGTCGTCGGATTGGACAGGAGCTGTACGAGGTTTACCATCGAGACTTCAGCCATCGAAAAATCGACAGTCACGAGGAACAAGAAAGTCGAGACACTTCAAGTCTCAAAATGCTGGTAAGATTTGGATCGTCCTTTAGTGGAGACACGTGGCAGAGATCGAGGCATCGGGAGTCGGGAAATCAGTATTCCTATGGACAGGAGATCGGAGAATTCTATAGTGAAACCCCGACACAAATCTGAGCCTTCAGTTTGGGGAGACAGGTGTCAGAAATCCGAAGAGAGTCAGGATATTCGGCATTGGGAAATCGGAGTTCCTGAGGTCGTGAAAGTTGGGACATCACAAGTCTCGAAATCCCAGAGAAATCGGGACCGTCCATCAGAGGAGGATGCATGGCAACAATCAGAGCCATCGAGGAAACTCTCGACAAGAAGTCATTGATCGACATTATAGCCATCGGGATATCGGGGATCCTAGTGACAAAGTGTTTATGCATTTTGGAATCGCGAAGTCCGGAACCCTGATAAGTGGGAGCCAGCTGTTAGCATATCAGAGAAGTAGGAAGTGCCATTGTGGGGGCCAGCTGTTAGCATATTGGAGAGTCGGGATTTGGAGGATCGAAAATCCCGTGAGCAATTGCATTTTGGCATTGGAAACCCCGAAATCCCGATATAAGGATAAGGTTGTGGTCTTATGAGTTAGCGGTCACATGGACCAGAGGGCATAGCCAGGGGGGCTAAGGCCAGGAAGGAGCTCATCGATGATTGGGGATTCAAGAGGCAAAGAACTCTTGACAACGGGAAAAGACGAAAACCCCAAAAACCTGAAATTAAGATCAGGGAAAGCGTGTGGTCATGTGCAGAAGACCGTGCGGGTGAAGAGAGGACCTGTGGATCGGGTTTTTCACAGAGATTCCATTGGGAGTCCAAGGAGCCGCTTCAGCTCATGAATGAAATTGAGTGATCCTTAAAGACCAGGAGGTTAGGCACAGAGACCCTGCGGAGTATGTAGGAGTGTAGTAGCCATCAAGTGGTATCAGAGTGGAATTTCATCTATA
>JZKD02S0059687.1:7456-25712 GCA_000966675.3 Picea glauca
ACCAGTGGTTGGAGAGAAATCGCGACACCATATGGAAACAAGCACAGTTGTGAGGTAAATCTGTGAAAGATACAAGAGAGGTTATCTTTTACTCAGAAATATCAAGTGACCAGTATGATATATTTTGGGTTAAATTTCTGGAAGAACTATTCCATTAGATAGAGAGGCTCCAAGAAGCTCTAGAATTCCAAGAATGAGTCAAGAAGACCTGTACTTGTGATGCAGAAATGATTGCAACGCTTCATCGGCTAGATCGCCCAATTATGTGAGCAATTGATTTATGGGTCAATACAACTATGGAAGGATACATTATTGAGTTTTCAGTTGAGAGCCATTAGTATTTTTTAAGGCCATAAGAGGATTTCAAGAAATATGCATGGGGAAGACTATTGAGAGAAATTCCCCTATGGATTAAGGTATTCTTGATGGAGGAGGGGATGCTGACCATCTATCGACTGAGATGACAATCTAAAAACCCATGCTTGGGGTGGGATCATGGCCTGAGAAAGGGGAGAGGGTTCTTTGATAAATGGGGGAGGGGAAAGAAATGGACGCAAGGAACGAGCGAGCCTTGAAAAGATCTTCCATAGTTGAGAAGTGGTGGTGCGATAAGATAAAGAAAGAATTAAAGCAGTCTGAGGTATTGAGGAAAGAACTCGAACCAGGAGAAGTCGATGAAGAAAAGGAGGAGGATTTGAGGAAGATGAGAAGACATGGAAGAATAGAGAGTCAAAGACTAAATGAGAGAGAAGTGCAGAAAGAAAGAAGTTCCCAAGAGGATGGAGAAGAAGAAGAATGTGTAGAAGAAAGAGAAGATCAATACAACATGGATCTTGCAGAAGAAAGAGAAGATTCAACCTCGATAGAAGGAAAGATCGGGAGCCCGAACGAAGAGACCACTCTATAGGATGAGAACAAGATCCCCTAGATCAAAGAAACCTGCCCATAAACTAGTGGAACTAGCCCTGAATCACCCGCCCCCCAAGTGTCTTCTATACCAGTGGTAAATTCTATACTGCCTTCTTATGCTATTCCTATTTCAATTCATTCAGTTAGTAATTCACAGTCAATGAGCACGAATACTTGGAGGATATTGGGATCCTCTAGTATATTTCAAATAGGACCATTAGGGTTTACTTTGATAGGAAAATTAAAATCAACAATGGTTGGAAACGTGGGAGGCTCGACTACTCGATACCCATAATTTTGGTGTAAAGGAGACACGGATGTTGAGCAACATTGGTTTTTGTGTGAAGCAATTTGGAGGTCTAGAGGGACTATAGATTCAAATAAGTTGGTTGAATTCCAGATTACCTTGAGAGGTCATGCTCTCAAATGGTACATGAAGGCTATTGAGCCAAGAGGAGCGCAAGGACAGGCATTCACACTTAGCCAAGTTCATACAAAATTCATAGTAGAGTTTAAGCTACCTCAGTCAAAACAACAAGCCATGTTTGAGTTGCACAAAATTCAGTAGAGGGAAGCATAATCGGCTTGGGAATATAGTTAGAATTTTAAGGATGTTATTGGGAGGCTAGTGTATCCAATTCATGAAGAACACCATAGAGAGTGGTATATCTAAGGATTCCTACCTCTGACATGAATTTCATTAACACAACAACGAATATCCTCCTTGACATATGCCTTGGAACAATCAATGAAGATTGAATCCATGGAAAGATATCCAGGGAGCCTAAGGGTGACCAAACCCCCAACAGATGAAAATTTGGTGCAACTACAAGGACAAATATCAGATCTAATAGAGAAGATTCAAGAATCAACGATACCCAGACCAAGATGATTGCAAGTCTTTCATACAGGATGTTATACAGAGGGGCATCTGGTGAATGAATGTCCACATATGAGGGGAATGGGACCTCCTCACAATCCTATGGGACCCTCATCAGGACCCATGGGAGGATTTGTGCAAGTGTGAATTTACCATTCCATACCCCAACCCTGTATCATGCCTTTCCAGGTAATCAAGCATCATAGTCAGCTTAATATTGTGAGATCTATCAAATTCATGGGAATGCACCAAGGCAGTGCCCTATTATTCAAAAGTATTCTATAGTAACGAATACTGTACATTGTGAGTTCTGCGCATATACCATGCATGCTACAAATCAGTGTAGAGTGTTAGATGCAATTGCAAACAAATTGGATCGAACATCATTCAGGGTGAATGAAACCCCTCAACGACCAGGAAGGGTTTGAGGAGGTGGAGACGAAGGAGACATTAGAGGAGGAAGAACTGGGGGAAGAGGACCAAGTAGATGCTAAAACTATGATGAGAAAGGTCACATTGCTAGGGATTGTCCTCAACTGAGATGACCATGGTGTTCTCATTGTAGAACCAACGGACATGCAACCGAAGACTTCCTAGAGGTAATTGTGAAATAGGAATATCGGGCATGTCAACGAGGATCCAACTTCATCGGTTTAGAGATAAAGAGGGAAGTCATGGGAAAACTACCCAAGATTAATATCATTACTCACGGAGGAGAAAAGACAAGCACAAATGTTGATAATATGTTTAAGATTCAAAAAGCAGCGCCCAAGGAGGACAAGTATGACCCTCTAAAACAAAAGATATTCTTTAAATATGCAATAGAAGTTTTCTAGAGTATCCTTGGCCATAAAATAGAAGAAAACCCCCCTCATCCCACCATTTATCCTAAGATTGTGCAATTCCTTGCTTCACCCCCTACCCCGTGAAACCCCATAATCCCGATGAGACAACTTGAGCAGTCACAAAATGTAGTCAACCTTTGGTTTCAGTTATTTTATGATATTCTTGGGAATGACTAGTTGACAGAGAAGTTGCACAATGCCCTGTATCTAGTCCTAGGAACAGATGAATCCCCAAGAGATAGAATAATGACTAATATTCCTTAGAATAACACTCAGAGAGTGCAAAGAAGGAAAATATGAACTGGGAAAGAGTTTAAACTAGCAGCCCAGCTAGATGAGTTTGAGGTTAAGGATGTTATGTTAGATCTAGGATGTGATGTTAACACATTGCCTAAAAAGACTTGGGAAGCCTTAGGGAAACCATAGTTGACATATTCCCCAATCCAATTGAGAATGGCCAATCAATATTGCATTTTCCCAATAGGAAGGTTGGAGAACGTGGAGATATATGTTGCAAGAGTAAAGATTGTAGATGATTTTGAGGTGATCAAAATCATGGGGGATAAGGACCCTTATCCTGCACTACTTGGTATTGATTGGGATTATGATAGATATGTTTTTATTGACCTAAAGAGAGATACTATGACATTTGAAGCAGAGAGAATAAAATTAGTTCATCCCTTGGATCCATATGTAGGCCCTTGATACACGAAGCCAATAGAAAAAAATATGGAAGGAGAGGATCTAGATCAATTATACATCGTAACAGCAGGAACGAGAGCAGACTAAATCAATCCTATGGCCAATGGATCAGTAAGTTGGAGGAGCATATAATCGACGGATGGAGATTCATAAGTAGCATTTGATAATTGGAAACATGGTGCATATTAAATATTTTCAATATGATGCACAACTATCAAAGAAACGATATGGGTTGGAACCAAGGTCAAAGAAAATCCGACATATATTGGTACCTCAGACCTTGGTAGTTTTCTGGTTATCATGGAAGAAAAGATAGAAGAAGATCAAAGGATCGTAGTTCTAGACTTAGCCCTGGAAGACACCCCTTCCAAGTGGTGGGATAGCCACAAAGCAGTAATTAAGAGCTGGGAGGATGTGAAGCATGTTATCTAGTGTCAATTTAAAGATAAGGAGCAATTGAAATAAGAGATGTAGATGGATTTTCAAGGTGCGCAATTGTTCAATGGACAGTCTGATCCTAAAGAATATATCGAACAATGTGTAATACAGTGGCAATTTGTGGAAGTACCATATCACTTGTGGGTTCAAGTGTTTCCCTATTATCTAGGTACGATATTGAAAGCTTGGTACATCCATGAAGACACCAGAAGGCAGACTAGTAGTTGAAAAAATTTAGCAGATCAATTTTGCAAGGACTTCTCTTTCACAAGTAAGTACCTTGAGCTTAAGATAGTCTTGCAAAGAAGTAAATAAATTATTTTTATCAATGTTTGTAAACAAAAAATAGACCGAGTGGTATGTTCCAATCATAGTCAAGTGCTTTGGTCTAAGCTTCACTTGGACACGGAAAAGACACCCATAGAATGCTACAAAATCGAGAAGGATTTGAAAAACCCTTGTGATTTAAAAGAAATGACAAATCTATCCATTAAGGAAATAGAAGGAAGTAGAGAAATCCAAAACACGCTACCCAGTCAGACTGATAGCTCTTATAACCATCCATTAAAGTTGCAAAAATTCAACATAGGAACTATCGAGCAACCTAAGATAGTTTTTGTAGGATATTACTGCGATGAGCAAACTAGCTAGGAAATACACAACCTGTTGTGATAGAATGAGGACTTATTCCCAAAGACATTCTCAGAGCTAAAATGGATAAAAGGGGCTATGGGAGCGATGAAAATTGAACTAAAACCATGAACAAAACCTGTAAGGAATATACCCTATCGATTTAACCCTAGAGTGAAAGAGAAGGTTAAGAGGGAAATAGACAAGATGCTTGAGGCTGAACTTATTTTCCTGGTTGAAGAAGCAGAGTGGGTTAGCCCCATAGTCATACTGAGAAATAAAGGTATAGAGGACATTAGGTTATGTGTAGATTAAAAATCCTTAATTCTTCTTGTGTGCATGTCCCTTTTCCCACACCTTTTACTGACGAGGTGCTAGAACATGTTGCGGGGAAAGAGTCTTACTCATTTACGGATGGATTTTTGGGGTATCACCAAGTGAGAATTACCAAAGAATACAAAAATAAGACCAAATTCATAAGAGAATGGGGGTCATTTGCATATAATGTGATTCCCTTCGGTCTAAATAATTCCCCTGTAGTTTTTTCCCGAATAGTAATAATAGCCTTCTGAGAATTTATTCACAAATTTATAGAAGTATATATGGATGAATAGACGTTGTACAGTTTGTTGAAAGAACACATAGTGCTACTACGACTGATGCTTGATTGGTGTAGGGAATTGTAGATAGATTTAAACCTTTGAAAGTGTATCTTTTTTGTGCCACGTGGAAATAGGTTAGGCCACATAGTATGTCGAGAGGGACTATTGGTAGAACTAGCCAAAGTTGCGGTCATTTTGAATATTCCACCACCTACGAGCGCTAAACAATTTCTCTCAATGTTGGGGCACACATGGTACTATCACAAATTTATCAAAAGGTATGTGAATATTACTGCACCCATGGAAAATCTACTAAAGAAGTCTGAATTGTTCTAGTGGACACCAAAGTGTGGTCGAGCATTTGACATCCTAAAGGAAAAGCTCAGAACACCGCCTATTTTTATATTTCCAAATTGGGAAAAGGAATTTCATGTGCACGTGGATGCATCAGGTATTTCCCTAGGATCCATCTTAGTTCAACCACGAGATGGAAATATGGATCATCCCATCTATTTATAACAGGAAGCTATAGCAAGATGAATGCAAATATACAACCACATAAAGGGAGGGTTTGGATATGATTTATGCTCTACATAAGTTTAGACATTACTTTTTAGGCTCTCATTTTAAATTTTTAACTGATCATTCTACATTAAAATATCTAGTTAACAAGCCTCTATTGGAAGGAAGAATTTCTCGATGGTTGTTACTGTTTCAAGAATTTTCATTTGAGGTGATCATCAAACCTGGAATATGCAACATGGGTCCTGATCATTTATCTAGATTTGAGCCAGGGGAGAGTGGCGGAGAAATCAATGATCATCTCTTAGATGTAGAATTGTTCCAAGTTGAGACAGTACCAGAATACCTCTAAGACATAGCAGTTTTCCTAAGTACAGGGGCCTACCTAGAAACTCTATATGGTGTTTCAAGAAACGGACTATCAATTGATTGTGGGGCAATTATATGATTTGTTCCTAGATAGTATCCTCATGAGATGCGTTTTGGACCATGAAAGACAAGATATCCTCTAGGAGTGCCATAATGGAGTTGCAGGAGGCCATGTTGGAGGAAAGGCCATTGCAAAGAAAGTCGTCCAAGATGGATTATGGTGGGCCATGCTCTTCAAATATGTGAAGGAATATGCTAGATATTGTGACGTTTTCCGGAGAGTAGGTAAGCCATCATGACGAGATGAATTGCCTCTTCAACCAATTCAAGCTATGTAAGCATTTGAGAAGTGTGCGGTTGGTTTTATTGGACCAATCAACCCCACAACTAATCACTCAAAGGCCAGGTATATTATCACCGCAACTGATTACCTGACGCGATGGGCTGAGGCAACAATTGTTCAGGATTGTTCGACCAATACTTCTGCCAGGTTTATATTTGAAAACATTATCACTCGGTTTGGATGTCCTAGGAGTCTAACTTGTGATCAGGGTGGTCATTTTATCGGTAGTAAAATAGAAAAGATTACAACAAAGTTCCTAATCCAACATGATAAAAGCATCCCCTATCATCAACAAGCCAATGACACAATGGATGCATTTAACAAGATTTTGGAAAGAGGTTTGTCGAAGGTTTGTTGCGCAAACAGGGAAGATTGGGATGATAAAGTCCCAACAATTTTGTGGGCTTACAGGATGATCATGAAGAAACTTCACAAGTATACTCCATTTCAGCTAATCTATGGAAAAGAGGATGTGGTACCTGTAGAATTCATTACCCCTAGTCTCTACATCGCACAGGTTACACATATGTCAGTGGATGAATCAATTGCGCAGAGGGTTATATATTTGCAAGAACTTGATGAGAACAGGGTTTTAACAGACTTCAATCAAATAGTTGAGAAATCCAGGAAGAAGGCTTGGCACGACAAGCATATTAAGGCCAAAAAATTTTCACAAGGAGATAAGGTCCTACTTTATGAAATTCAATACCAGAAATATCCAGGAAATTTCTACATGCATTGGTTGGGTCCATTTAGGATTGCAGAGATTTGACACTCTTGAGTAATCAAACTAGTGCAACTGGATGGTATACCTCAGCCAGGATGGGTGAATGGCGCCTTCCTAAAAACCTATATCTCTTAGTACTGAGATAAAGGACTATTTCTCCAGTCCAAAGGAGCATCTTCAATAGTTAGATTTGAATTTCTGCATTTTCTTTAAATTCAGTTAATAAATTCAGAGTGTGCAATGTTGCTCCGCAACATGTATTTTTTTATTTTTTTATCGGTCTATGCATTATTTTGGTGCATAACTGACTACGCAATAGCACAGGATCAAAATATCCACGTTTACATTAAATATAGTCATTAAATATGATGGGGACCCCATTATGGTCAGAGGGAGAGCGAATCCAAACGAAATCTGAGTCCATGTGCCACATGCACCCTGCCCAGTCATAGCCTTTATGATCACTACAATAATCTATCTGAAATATGTTAGACCATAAAGATGTGATATGTGAAGATTCATTCGTTATTCAGCTAGGATTCTCAACCATTCAAACGATAAGGCCTGAGGCCGACCATGTCCCTGTACAAATTTTTCAGTAAATGCCAGAATCCCCTGATAGATTTACCTCGTTAAATAGTCTCGTCGGACACCTCAACTCCAGTTTGTGTCTATAGGATTAATCAAGAGTGACCTTAGGAGTAATGACATATCCCTCTAGTTGGCCTGAGTATAAGGTTGCGTGAAATCAACACAAGAGTTATTGTTTTCTATTTTGTGTTTGAAATTTCTAAACTGTCATAGAGCCTGCAAAATTCTCTCACTCGTGACCCCAAAGCCCAGTACAATCACTACAATTCTCTTAGAATTACAAAGAAGTGATGCCGAGAGTTATAGGAAGCTGAAGTTCAGTCTCCAAAGAATCAGTTCCAGATGAGCCGTTTGATCCTCGGGTTGAGGTTGTGGGTCACCTCAAAGGAAAGGTCGAACAAGTGAAGCTCCTCGACCTCGAACTGACAAAACAGGTATTATTCCCACATATGAACATTGATGTGTTCTGGGATGTATCTCCAAATGAGATCGGAGGGATGTAGTTTGTGTCAAAGCCGGATTTTATCAACCGCTTCAACTCCAACATTATGAATCTCTGAGACTTTCTAGTTTTTGGCACTACTGATGAGGTTGCATGGTGTATGAAATTCCTTATCAGCTGGGTGCATGACAGGAGCCTATGGCTCGACAGACGATATCCCATTCATGCAAAGGATATCTATCAACTCACAGGCCTATCCATCGAAGGATAATATGTATCAAAAGGGTTCCAAGGCCCCAGTAAACATGGGAAGAAAAAGGGAGAACCCATCCTGTATGAAATATTTCATACAAAGAGAGGGGGGTGTACAACCAAGACTGACCCCATGTTACTAGAGATAGTCAAAACAACTTTATATGTGATTGTTGGCAAGGTAATGAGGTCCTATTACAAGGGAGAGTGCACATTGGATGCCCTGTTAGTGGAAAATGTTTGTGCCAATGGAGCAGTATTCAATTAGTGTAACTACCTGCTGGAAGAAATCATGGTAGCATTTGAGGAAGATCAGGAGAAGGGAGGAACCTTCACCTATGGATACCTCCTTGTTGTGTTCTCGATGCCGAAGTGGAATCCACCTTCAGGAATACCACTATCACCATCCGATAAAGGGCGATTAGCAAAGATGTTCAAGCCTTAGCAATCAAGGTTGGACTCAGAGAACACAACATTTAACAATGTAGTGTTCTTGAAGTGGTACAATTGGATACTAGACAAAACCCAAAGGTTGCACGTACCAGAGGAGATACACAACCTAAACACGAGGAATATTGCATTCAGCTTGAATCTCCACCATACTTTTGTTTGGCCCAGGCATGTCAAATCTAAATACTTTCACTCTCGGATGCTACCGTTCTATCTAGATGAGGAGGCATTTGAAAAGGAAGTAATGTCTTGGATAGGAGTGCAATGAAACCCACGTAAGTCAAGGATGCACTAACTTCTACTTGCGGAACTCTTGAAGAAAAGGGGATAGGAAGAAGTGGTAGGACTGAGGTCAGACCCAGAGGGGAAAAAGAAATATTCTCCAATGCATACAGACTCAAACGAGGAGGAAGACAAGACACAACATCTAGAATGCAAGAAGAGGACATTTCCTATGTTCTCACAGCTTCCATATAAAGCTATGTTGACAGGTAAAGATGTNTGCTTGATTGGTGTAGGGAATTGTAGATAGATTTAAACCTTTGAAAGTGTATCTTTTTTGTGCCACGTGGAAATAGGTTAGGCCACATAGTATGTCGAGAGGGACTATTGGTAGAACTAGCCAAAGTTGCGGTCATTTTGAATATTCCACCACCTACGAGCGCTAAACAATTTCTCTCAATGTTGGGGCACACATGGTACTATCACAAATTTATCAAAAGGTATGTGAATATTACTGCACCCATGGAAAATCTACTAAAGAAGTCTGAATTGTTCTAGTGGACACCAAAGTGTGGTCGAGCATTTGACATCCTAAAGGAAAAGCTCAGAACACCGCCTATTTTTATATTTCCAAATTGGGAAAAGGAATTTCATGTGCACGTGGATGCATCAGGTATTTCCCTAGGATCCATCTTAGTTCAACCACGAGATGGAAATATGGATCATCCCATCTATTTATAACAGGAAGCTATAGCAAGATGAATGCAAATATACAACCACATAAAGGGAGGGTTTGGATATGATTTATGCTCTACATAAGTTTAGACATTACTTTTTAGGCTCTCATTTTAAATTTTTAACTGATCATTCTACATTAAAATATCTAGTTAACAAGCCTCTATTGGAAGGAAGAATTTCTCGATGGTTGTTACTGTTTCAAGAATTTTCATTTGAGGTGATCATCAAACCTGGAATATGCAACATGGGTCCTGATCATTTATCTAGATTTGAGCCAGGGGAGAGTGGCGGAGAAATCAATGATCATCTCTTAGATGTAGAATTGTTCCAAGTTGAGACAGTACCAGAATACCTCTAAGACATAGCAGTTTTCCTAAGTACAGGGGCCTACCTAGAAACTCTATATGGTGTTTCAAGAAACGGACTATCAATTGATTGTGGGGCAATTATATGATTTGTTCCTAGATAGTATCCTCATGAGATGCGTTTTGGACCATGAAAGACAAGATATCCTCTAGGAGTGCCATAATGGAGTTGCAGGAGGCCATGTTGGAGGAAAGGCCATTGCAAAGAAAGTCGTCCAAGATGGATTATGGTGGGCCATGCTCTTCAAATATGTGAAGGAATATGCTAGATATTGTGACGTTTTCCGGAGAGTAGGTAAGCCATCATGACGAGATGAATTGCCTCTTCAACCAATTCAAGCTATGTAAGCATTTGAGAAGTGTGCGGTTGGTTTTATTGGACCAATCAACCCCACAACTAATCACTCAAAGGCCAGGTATATTATCACCGCAACTGATTACCTGACGCGATGGGCTGAGGCAACAATTGTTCAGGATTGTTCGACCAATACTTCTGCCAGGTTTATATTTGAAAACATTATCACTCGGTTTGGATGTCCTAGGAGTCTAACTTGTGATCAGGGTGGTCATTTTATCGGTAGTAAAATAGAAAAGATTACAACAAAGTTCCTAATCCAACATGATAAAAGCATCCCCTATCATCAACAAGCCAATGACACAATGGATGCATTTAACAAGATTTTGGAAAGAGGTTTGTCGAAGGTTTGTTGCGCAAACAGGGAAGATTGGGATGATAAAGTCCCAACAATTTTGTGGGCTTACAGGATGATCATGAAGAAACTTCACAAGTATACTCCATTTCAGCTAATCTATGGAAAAGAGGATGTGGTACCTGTAGAATTCATTACCCCTAGTCTCTACATCGCACAGGTTACACATATGTCAGTGGATGAATCAATTGCGCAGAGGGTTATATATTTGCAAGAACTTGATGAGAACAGGGTTTTAACAGACTTCAATCAAATAGTTGAGAAATCCAGGAAGAAGGCTTGGCACGACAAGCATATTAAGGCCAAAAAATTTTCACAAGGAGATAAGGTCCTACTTTATGAAATTCAATACCAGAAATATCCAGGAAATTTCTACATGCATTGGTTGGGTCCATTTAGGATTGCAGAGATTTGACACTCTTGAGTAATCAAACTAGTGCAACTGGATGGTATACCTCAGCCAGGATGGGTGAATGGCGCCTTCCTAAAAACCTATATCTCTTAGTACTGAGATAAAGGACTATTTCTCCAGTCCAAAGGAGCATCTTCAATAGTTAGATTTGAATTTCTGCATTTTCTTTAAATTCAGTTAATAAATTCAGAGTGTGCAATGTTGCTCCGCAACATGTATTTTTTTATTTTTTTATCGGTCTATGCATTATTTTGGTGCATAACTGACTACGCAATAGCACAGGATCAAAATATCCACGTTTACATTAAATATAGTCATTAAATATGATGGGGACCCCATTATGGTCAGAGGGAGAGCGAATCCAAACGAAATCTGAGTCCATGTGCCACATGCACCCTGCCCAGTCATAGCCTTTATGATCACTACAATAATCTATCTGAAATATGTTAGACCATAAAGATGTGATATGTGAAGATTCATTCGTTATTCAGCTAGGATTCTCAACCATTCAAACGATAAGGCCTGAGGCCGACCATGTCCCTGTACAAATTTTTCAGTAAATGCCAGAATCCCCTGATAGATTTACCTCGTTAAATAGTCTCGTCGGACACCTCAACTCCAGTTTGTGTCTATAGGATTAATCAAGAGTGACCTTAGGAGTAATGACATATCCCTCTAGTTGGCCTGAGTATAAGGTTGCGTGAAATCAACACAAGAGTTATTGTTTTCTATTTTGTGTTTGAAATTTCTAAACTGTCATAGAGCCTGCAAAATTCTCTCACTCGTGACCCCAAAGCCCAGTACAATCACTACAATTCTCTTAGAATTACAAAGAAGTGATGCCAAGAGTTATAGGAAGCTGAAGTTCAGTCTCCAAAGAAGCAGTTCCAGACGAGCCGTTTGATCCTCGGGTTGAGGTTGTGGGTCACCTCAAAGGAAAGGTCGAACAAGTGAAGCTCCTCGACCTCGACCTAACAAAACAGGTATTATTCCCACATATGAACATTGATGTGTTCTGGGATGTATCTCCAAATGAGATCGGAGGGATGTAGGTTGTGTCAAAGCCGGATTTTATCAACCACTTCAACTCCAACATTATGAATCTCTGAGACTTTCTAGTTTTTGGCACTACTGATGAGGTTGCATGGTGTATGAAATTCCTTATCAGTTGTGTGCATGACAGGAGCCTATGGCTCGACAGACGATATCCCATTCATGCAAAGGATATCTATCAACTCACAGGCCTATCCATCGAAGGAGAATATGTATCAAAAGGGTTCCAAGGCCCCAGTAAACATGGGAAGAAAAAGGGAGAACCCATCCTGTATGAAATATTTCATACAAAGAGAGGGGGGCGTACAGCCAAGACTGACCCCATGTTACTAGAGATAGTCAAAACAACTTTATATGTGATTGTTGGAAAGGTAACGAGGTCCTATTACAAGGGAGAGTGCACATTGGATGCCCTGTTAGTGGCGAATGTTTGTGCCAGTGGAGCAGTATTCAATTAGTGTAACTACCTGCTGGAAGAAATCATGGTAGCATTTGAGGAAGATCAGGAGAAGGGAGGAACCTTCACCTATGGATACCTCCTCATTGTGTTCTCCATGCCGAAGTGGAATCCACCTTCAGGAATACCACTATCACCATCCGATAAAGGGCGATTAGCAAAGATGTTCAAGCCTTAGCAATAAAGGTTGGACTCAGAGAACACAACATTTAACAATGTAGTGTTCTTGAAGTGGTATAATTGGATACTAGACAAAACCCAAAGGTTGCACGTACCAGANTATTTTGTGTTTGAAATTTCTAAACTGTCATAGAGCCTGCAAAATTCTCTCACTCGTGACCCCAAAGCCCAGTACAATCACTACAATTCTCTTAGAATTACAAAGAAGTGATGCCGAGAGTTATAGGAAGCTGAAGTTCAGTCTCCAAAGAATCAGTTCCAGATGAGCCGTTTGATCCTCGGGTTGAGGTTGTGGGTCACCTCAAAGGAAAGGTCGAACAAGTGAAGCTCCTCGACCTCGAACTGACAAAACAGGTATTATTCCCACATATGAACATTGATGTGTTCTGGGATGTATCTCCAAATGAGATCGGAGGGATGTAGTTTGTGTCAAAGCCGGATTTTATCAACCGCTTCAACTCCAACATTATGAATCTCTGAGACTTTCTAGTTTTTGGCACTACTGATGAGGTTGCATGGTGTATGAAATTCCTTATCAGCTGGGTGCATGACAGGAGCCTATGGCTCGACAGACGATATCCCATTCATGCAAAGGATATCTATCAACTCACAGGCCTATCCATCGAAGGATAATATGTATCAAAAGGGTTCCAAGGCCCCAGTAAACATGGGAAGAAAAAGGGAGAACCCATCCTGTATGAAATATTTCATACAAAGAGAGGGGGGTGTACAACCAAGACTGACCCCATGTTACTAGAGATAGTCAAAACAACTTTATATGTGATTGTTGGCAAGGTAATGAGGTCCTATTACAAGGGAGAGTGCACATTGGATGCCCTGTTAGTGGAAAATGTTTGTGCCAATGGAGCAGTATTCAATTAGTGTAACTACCTGCTGGAAGAAATCATGGTAGCATTTGAGGAAGATCAGGAGAAGGGAGGAACCTTCACCTATGGATACCTCCTTGTTGTGTTCTCGATGCCGAAGTGGAATCCACCTTCAGGAATACCACTATCACCATCCGATAAAGGGCGATTAGCAAAGATGTTCAAGCCTTAGCAATCAAGGTTGGACTCAGAGAACACAACATTTAACAATGTAGTGTTCTTGAAGTGGTACAATTGGATACTAGACAAAACCCAAAGGTTGCACGTACCAGAGGAGATACACAACCTAAACACGAGGAATATTGCATTCAGCTTGAATCTCCACCATACTTTTGTTTGGCCCAGGCATGTCAAATCTAAATACTTTCACTCTCGGATGCTACCGTTCTATCTAGATGAGGAGGCATTTGAAAAGGAAGTAATGTCTTGGATAGGAGTGCAATGAAACCCACGTAAGTCAAGGATGCACTAACTTCTACTTGCGGAACTCTTGAAGAAAAGGGGATAGGAAGAAGTGGTAGGACTGAGGTCAGACCCAGAGGGGAAAAAGAAATATTCTCCAATGCATACAGACTCAAACGAGGAGGAAGACAAGACACAACATCTAGAATGCAAGAAGAGGACATTTCCTATGTTCTCACAGCTTCCATATAAAGCTATGTTGACAGGTAAAGATGTCAATGACATCCTTAATGTTTCTTTCATTGGAGACCCTTTGGTCAAGAAACCTAGGACATGGCTCTCCTTGGTGAAAAACCTAAATCCTCAGCCAATCTCATCGACCATACCTCATACTTAAGAAACCACTCGAGCGACCCAAACAATCATTGACATCCAGGATGACCGTGAGCCTGATACCACTACATCCACCACCATCATCATCAAACAACTCACATCACCCCCACAACCCCCATATCCACAACAAGAAATGACCATCCAACCCAAAACCACTGAACCTGAGCCCATGCAGTTGGATCCCCACGACCTACCCAAACATGTACCAGAACTCACTGGTCTAATCTGAGATGTCTCGAGCTAGTAAATTGTTCCATTTGTACCAATCCAAAACACTCTGGCTTTGACGAAGACTCAAATTGTGCCAATACCACAAGCCCCAAGCCCTCAATGCCCTCTCTCAACAGTGAATGTTGAGAGTGCCATCCAAAGAAGAAGAACCCAAGAAACCATGGTCCAGAAAGAAGTATAAGTACCGGAGGTTTAGAAGGATCCTGAAAATGCATCAATATAGAGTGCAACTTCATTGCAAGATCAACTGGAGCTAGTAATCCACAACCCACAACAGTGCGCAGATCTTGTGCAACTATGCTTGGCGAAAACAAAGATGCTCCCATTCCTTCCATCATGGTGAGGATGAGACTTGCGCAGCAGCCGCAAGGTCCATCTATAGGGGAGGAAGAGGTGGAGACACTGTCAGAACACTCAATGGCCAATGGATTCCCAGTGTAAGTCCGAGTACCCAAGGAGGCCACTACCTCTTCTGGTGACCTCGCTCAATGGTCGTCAAAACAACTAATAGGGATGATGAGAACTTCAACTAATCAACTAGAGTGGAGGCTCCAATAAGCCAAATGGGAAGCATAGTTTTGTAAGGAGGAAGCACTCCTCGTGTAATCATGCCAGACGCAAGAGGAGTATGCAAAGATCTAGGTAAAGAAAAAACTGGAAAGGGTCCAGGAAAATCTTGCAGAATCCTAGCCAGTGATTCGAAGGACAACACCACAACTTCCTAAATCGAGTGCATCAAGAGAGCATGTGCAAAATATCGAGCTACTCCAGGGAGCATGGTCAGAGATATCCATTCACACATAGAAACTTGAAGCCCAGTTGTGGGAGAGTCGACGTGAAGCAAAACAACAACCCCAGAAGCTTCACGAGAAAATGGAAAGAGTCGTGATTGAAGGGAATAACGGAAGAGCAACATTGCACAAGAGAACTGCAGAATGCACAAGGATTTTTTGAGAAGTTTCCATCAACAAGGACTTGTGCACGAATATCTAGTCACTCAACGATAAGTTTCCATCACCATGGATCCGCTGGAGTAGGAGAAGAAATTCAACCAGATCCAATAAGAAAACAACGAGCTAAATTCCTTGTTTGAACCACAATCAATAGCTAAGAAAGAGCTACGGGTGTTTCGACCTATCGTTTAGACAAACTATCTATAGATGCATGAGGTAGATGCTACATCCAACTGAGAGTGGAACTCTTTAGTTGCATCCAAACCTAAGCGATTCATTACAGACGTGACTCAACAGTTCATGGTCAAAGCTTCACTTCTTTCCAGAAAGTGGTAGGACAAAGTCATCAATTTTCAAGGAGTAAGGAAGAGAACCCTGGAATTGGTCCTAGAGTTGGGCCCTTTAATTGAAGAGGGAAAAAAAGAAAGAACTCAAGAAGAATCTTGGAGCAAAGTAGAGACAAAAGACAAAGGAAAGAAACAGTTCAGTCTAGAGACCACGAAAGAAACAAGGACTTGACTTGAGGATGAGTCAAGCAGTGTGGTCATATCTTGTTGGGCCCTTCGTTTTGTTGTTAGAAGTTGCGCAAGGAATGATATAGTACCAATTTTGGTCAAACAGAAGTTGCACAAGTGACAAAGGAGATAGACAATAGAACAAAGAAACAAACCAAAAATGGTTGGAAATACAACACAACATCAACATGGAGAAATAAGTTACAAAAAACAAGAACAAGAAAGCATGCGAAGTCTCAAACCCAAAGATCCCAATTGGCTTATATATACATTTTGAATACGATTGTAAAAAGGTTCTTGTTGAGTTTGTTGTTGAGATTGTTGTTGTTTTCATTGATGTTCAGAGAGCTGTTCAGATGGAGATGTAGTCCAGATGTTTGAGTTCTGTGTTATTGTCCATTTTGGGTAAATGTTATCTAGAGTTCTAGAGTCTTGGTTTTGGAACCAGACCAAGGTTGTAACAGAGTCATGTCCCATTGTAATGTTAGAAGAGAAAGGGTTTGAGTTAACCTTGTTTCTCAGTAGCATAGAGTTTTGATGTTAAGCTTTGGCATGACTGAGTTGTGTTTGTAACTGAGTAGAATCATGTAATTGAGGAGAACCTTATGATGTTAATACAAAGAGAGACACAAATTTTCAAATTATTGTGTCTGTTTAGATTTAGACTATATTGAATGTTGTTTCATATTATCTTTATGTAATATTTTCTTAACTGGATATAACTTCTTTATGAATGAAACACAACTTTGTTTTCTTTAATCTGAGTTAGGAATGTTCATACAATTATGGGTTTAATTTATCTTTCATAAGACTAACAAAGATCTTGAGATTGTATGGATTTGTCTAAGGATTCTCCTTACCCTTCCCCATTTTCCTCGTCTAGGGTGCACTTCGGGTGAGACTTCTTCCCTTCAAGAAGATGAAATTGTGAGTGCTCTATACTACTTCAATACCTTTTGTTGGTAACATGAGAAGGACTCTGGTATGATCAATTCTACGCCAACAATTCTCTCTCATGTTGATCATCATGATTCCCTATGAATGTGTCGATGAGGTTTTCCAAAATCTCTGGAACGCCCATGTTGTTGAGAGTAAACGATTCCATTCCTTAGGAATTCTCCCAAGTTTCCCCACCCTTTCCCAAACACAACCCAAGTTTTCGTCAATCGTTCTAAGGAAAGTAAGATGTGTGCCCCCTTGGCACCACACATCAGCATCGTGTGCCCAAGGTTCTCCTTCCCACACCCGAATGTCTTAATTCACCAAACTGATCGCTTCTTCCTTTTTTTCTCTATGTGTTCCATCATCAAATCTTCGCAAGGAACACATGCTTGGTGGGTGTAGTGGGAGAATTTACAAAATATTGTAATTATAATTTTATACAAATATTATATTTACATTTAAATTGAACATCTCTTTTTATATATATTATATTAATTGTTTTTAAAATATTTATATTTATATGAAATAAATGATTTATTTTGATATTATATTTATAATAGTTTTATTTATATATAAATTTTATATTTATATTTTTATATATTAAATATAGATATTAAATTTATGTATATTTCTACGTTATGTGTACATTAAAAATTAACATTATGTGTAAATATCTATAAGGTCTAGAGGACAGTCATTTACTTTTTAGTGCATTTAGGACAATATATATCCAATGCCTTCTCTTCTTCCTCCTTCTTGATCTGCAAAGTATCCATTTGCATGGAAAAAGAATGCAATATACTAGTTTTCATATATTCTATTAGCCCTCCTAATTCATTATTTATACGAGCTATAGAGTTAGAATATTGAGGTACCAAACCTCTATTTCTTCTACCTTTCTTTCTTTAGGATCTTGAATGGTTCTTGAATATTCTCTTAATATCATCATAGTCCAATTGATAGATATCTCCATTGACTATGAGATTAAATGTTTCCATGAGATATTCTCTTACTCCTTTGAGTAAGACTAGATTAAGTGAGTCTTCATTTACAATATAGTTTTGAGCTCTTTTGTAGCTTAGTTGAAATCTCTA
>JZKD02S0059698.1:0-11879 GCA_000966675.3 Picea glauca
CTTGTCCAAGTAGGTGCTATAGATGACCATTATGTCCCTGACAAACACTTGTCTAGTTCGGCGGTTGTTCAAGCCCTCTATTGACAGTACTTTGGATGTCACAACTTTAGACCCGGTGACATTTTTTGAACAGGAAAACTAAAGTGAATGGTAGTGTGCAATTTTTTTATTTTTCTTTTGTATTCTTCTTTCACTGGCATAAATATACAAGTACACGCATAGCTTTGATGAACCATGGAGATAGATTTTCGCAACCACACCTCTTACTTTGGGGAACATGCAACACATTCAACGTCTCACTTGTACTTGTTGATACTTCTTGCGAACTGCAAACCATGTACTGCAGATGACATCAACATATCCACCATGCCATAGATGAATATATACCCGAGGACATTTGTTTAGTAAACATAGTAAGAGCAGAGCGTATGCATATTTACCTTTGGCCTTGTCGGTTTGGAGATGTCTGGGATGACTGACTGCTCATGGCCATGTCACTAGTCCAACTTTTTCTAATGAAAGTATGTGTAGATGAACATCAGGACTAAACACACATATGCATTGTATACTATCCATCAGAAGGACTAAATAACCGTAAAACTGTATGCATCTAATTTTTTCAACTAGAGAAATGTTTAACACTAAACAAGGTGTGAGCACAGGGCACCATGGCCAACCTGTATATCGCGGACCCCCGGAATCCAGGGGAACAATCTTCAACCTGCCAACCTGGCACCCGCAATTGAGAAAGTGGGTAACTATGGAATAAGGTAGAAGCACGACCACATATGTGAAACCATTAGTCTGCCAACCGGCGCACCAAGGAATTTTCAGAAAGCAAACTAAGCAGATGAATTAGAAAACAAAAGGGATAATAGAAAATGGAAAAAATATAAATAGGGAGCGTAGAAAGGCCCATTACTGGCAAGTCATCGTTTTCAAGTCTAATATTATATGCCTCCACAGAGTTTGTATATTTAATTTACCAACACACTTGGTATACCTTTTATAAGATTGTACCATAGAACCCTCTGCTATTGCACATAACAATTCAACTCCCTGTCCAAGCAACCTGTTTTTTCCAAGGCAACAACATCGAATATGAAATGGACATGAAGGAAAGTTAGTATGAAGACAAGCATCTAAAAGAAAGAGAAACAGGTCTATTTACCCGCCAAAGAGTCCATCGTCTTGTCCAACCATTCTGTTTGTTTAAATGCAGCAATGCAGCGAAAACACAACGGACATGAACTAGCTTAGTATGCATGAAGGCATGTATTGAAGATAACTTATAATGAAGACATACATGTAAAAGAAAGAGAAAGAGGGTTATTTACCTGCGAAAGATCTCATCATCATCTCCAACTATCTTGTTTGTTTAAATGTATCACTGTAGCGAGAACACAACGGAAATGAAGCAGGTTAGTATGCAGGAAGACATGTAACAAAAATAACTTACCATGTAGGAAGGCACGCAACATATACATATAATAAACTAGGTGAACACAAATACAGACCATAAATGAAATACAAAACAATGCAATATGAAATAACAGTAAAAGCATGCACCTTTCTATATCCTCTTCAACCGATGCAGTGAAGACTTCCTCGTTTTCTCCAGCTATTCTGTTTCTTTGAATGTGGGAACGCACAAAATACAATGAACATCAATGGAAGCTGGTATTCATCAGAGAACAAGCAATATGTACACACAGTAAAACAGACTCAACAAACAATCTAGAATATAGGCAGAAACATGAACCTTTGCGCTTCTCTATCCATGGCTGTAAACGTGTAATTTTTTTTTCTTGCCCAAAATATATTACAAGGCACAAAATATCATGCAATTGCATGGCCGTAGCTAAACAGTTTCTGGTTTTCCATGGAAATTTATTCAGATATGCTTCCACCGATGGAAATACATGTTCTTTATCCTCTACATACACTGTTGTGCCCACGATACAAGTTTTTGGTTTTTCGTAGCAAACTACCCAGATATGCTTCCAAACATCCAAATATAAACTTGCAAAATCTTTGTTGCACATATCATATCTCACGCACAACACAAATTGTATCATGCGCACACCAGTCTATGTAGAGGAGAAAGAACATGAAAAAAAAACAACGGATGTTGAAATTTCACATATAATCCTCGAACAATTTTGCATGCAACTATTTTCTTTCATGGCAACACTGAAGCACCAACAAAATCTCACAGAATAACAAATATCGGCCTTGAAAAACAGGTCAAATAACACAAATGCATGTCGACTCGTGGGTGCAAGAGCTGAACACCGTAAAGAGCCCCCAAAAAACAATAATAATCCAAAAAATAAAAATAAAAAAAAATCTCCAACCATCATCGTTGGACCCCAACCCTGCAAGGCCGAATCAAACAAAAGAAAATAGCAAGCACCAAACCAAGGAAAAAGCACGAACAGGCCAAACTGCACCCCCAGGGCCCCAAGGCGCAAACCCGAGCCAAGCAAACAGAACCAACAAGAACCACCGAGCCAGTAAACAACATATGTATCTCCAACGATTACAAAACTGCAACCCAAGCACAGATGGAACCAGAAACATACGAGGAGCATGCCACTACAGATAAGAAAACATTCTTACTTGCAAACTGCAAACACTGAACAACAAACAAGGAATACAAAATGACACTATGGCATCGAAACTTACTCCGAAACAATGAAATACAGAAGCGTGGGTCAAATCGCGAACGAAACAACAACAACCAAAAACCAAAAACCGACAAACCAACGAAGAAGAAGCACTCACCGAACCAGTAAACAATGTATGTAGCTTCAACTAGTACAAAATTTCATTGCAAAGGTAGAAGAAGGATGAAACATATAATGGCTATTGAACTGGTGGTGGACAAACAAGACTCTACAAATACACTATAACTTTATAGAAAATTTCGACAAAAAATGTACTCTGAGAACCGTATTTACATAAACATTTAAGGATGTCAGGTTGTCTAAGGACCTCGCGGTATGCAAACATTTAAGTTGTCAGGGCTGTTGGAGGACGTCACATCATGTAAACATTTAATCTTTCATGCCTATTGAGGCATCTTAGAATAAGTGTCAATACATTTCAACAAAAATACATCCGGTAGAGATGCTATAAACTTTGGAATTCTCAATCACTATAAAGCTTGGATATCAAAACATTCAATATGCTTAGTACATATCAAAACTTACGGATATATTCAGCTAGCAGAAAATGCTAATACAAACATTCGAACCAATGCTAGCATTAATCCACCTTCAAGCAATATAGAGGAAAAATATATGATTAAAAAAGACTGTATACGAGAAAAAGTTTGGATATCTTGCCATATGAAACATTGGGAATAGAGAAGCTGGCAATAAGACCTCCAATCTCTTATCCAATCAGATCAGTACATATATGGTACTTTTTATTATATAAAAATATATGCTTTTAATTCCATATCTCCAACAATAGGTATTGTGCAAATATNGAGCCAGTAAACAACATATGTATCTCCAACGATTACAAAACTGCAACCCAAGCACAGATGGAACCAAAAACATACGAGGAGCATGCCACTACAAATAAGAAAACATTCTTACTTGCAAACTGCAAACACTGAACAACAAACAAGGAATACAAAATGACACTATGGCATCGAAACTTACTCTGAAACAATGAAATACAGAAGCGCGGGTCAAATCGCGAATGAAACAACAACAACCAACAACCAACAACCGACAAACCAACGAAGAAGAAGCACTCACCGAACCAGTAAACAATGCATGTAGCTTCAACTAGTACAAAATTTCATTGCAAAGGTAGAAGAAGGATGAAACATATAATGACTATTGAACTGGTGGTGGACAAACAAGACTCTACAAATACATTATAACTTTATAGAAAATTTAGACAAAAAATGTACTCTGAGAACCGTATTTACATAAACATTTAAGGATGTCAGGTTGTCTAAGGACCTCGCGGTATGCAAACATTTAAGCTGTCAGGGCTGTTGGAGGACGTCACATCATGTAAACATTTAATCTTTCATGCCTATTGAGGCATCTTAGAATAAGTGTCAATACATTTCAACAAAAATACATCCGGTAGAGATGCTATAAACTTTGGAATTCTCAATCACTATAAAGCTTGGATATCAAAACATTCAATATGCTTAGTACATATCAAAACTTACGGATATATTCAGCTAGCAGAAAATGCTAATACAAACATTCGAACCAATGCTAGCATTAATCCACCTTCAAGCAATATAGAGGAAAAATATATGATTAAAAAAGACTGTATACGAGAAAAAGTTTGGATATCTTGCCATATGAAACATTGGGAATAGAGAAGCTGGAAATAAGACCTCCAATCTCTTATCCAATCAGATCAGTACATATATGGTACTTTTTATTATATAAAAATATATGCTTTTAATTCCATATCTCCAACAATAGGTATTGTGCAAATATTTCGGGTCAAAGGACAAACTAATATGTAGTCAACAAATTATCGATCGCTATAGTCCCTCTATGCCTACGACAGGGACTAATAATAAGAAATTTCAGGTCACTAAATTTTATAAATAATAATACGAAAGGTCGGGTCAAAAAAATTTAGTTAGTGTGAATTTTTTTTAAATTTAAATTTATTGATAGAAAATGTATTTATTTTATAGTTAATTGGGTTTAGTTTGGATTATTGAGAGGGGATTTTATTTTACTTATGGAGTTTCAATTTTCACAAATGACATGTTGAGATTTTAATAGATCAAGATTTAATTCATTTAGAGGGCATTGTGCAATATTAATATCTAATATTAGGGGAGGCACGTTTATGCAATTTTTCAAGGGACTCAAATTGCCAAACAATGACAAATCCTCCAATTGAACATTGTGGGTGATTCAAAAAATAACATAATATATTTTGTGATAGGTTTTGATCCAAAGGATGTCGGTTTGAAGGTCCTCATTGGACGTATCAAACTCAATTTATCCTCTCTCTACATAGTTTTTTCATGTTATCCGAGAAAATAACACAACAACCGATGAAATGGACAACAAAGCTATTGGATTAGCCCCTGGTTCCTTGTGGATCAATGGGGAGGAAATCCTAGCCCCCCCCAATGATCAACTCTTGGATTTAGGGTGGGGTCCACGAGGATAACGTGGGCACTGGGGTCGCATGCATTGTTACGCGTGGATCAAATTTTGACGCTATATGGAGCATGAGTTGTCTCGTCTTGGCCTCCTATGAGCTTCATCAGTTGATGATGAGGTTGAGATTGAGCTGAATTCTGGCTCGTGGGTATTGGATACACCAAATGGAGATGGTACTGGGGAAAAGGTTAATCGCTCCTTGCTTGAGGGAGATTTCATATGAACAAAAGTTTCATATCATGGCGGATAATGGAAGAAGGGGTAAGGTACATATCAGAGTGGAGGATAGTGTGGATTTCGTCAGCTCACATGGAGAATTAAATATTGCATGCTTGGAAGGTTCAGTCAGGGTAAGTGACTCATGTTTTATTTCAATCTGGAATGGTTGGCAAGTTGTTATTAAATTTTGAGGTGAACTGATGAATAGTTGGGTGATAATTGGGATTGTCCTGGTGACGTTGGATTGTCGCTTTTTAACCTCCTCATTTACAGTCGCATGGGTATTTTCATTCTTAGCTCTGTCTGTGTATCCTCCTGAGCCCAGTGGGTTCATTGCTTGGTTTTCACTTTGGGATGGGTTTGGGAATTTAGACATGGGTAAGTTTTGTGGCCTCTGGTGGTGTCTAGTCATTGGAGAATTTGTTGGTTCTCATAAGCTGGTAGTCATGGAGAACGAAGCATGCAAAGAGAAACATGATGAGACAATGGAGGCCGAGGAGATGTTGGATCATCATAGGCTAATTATCTCGGTAAACACGCTTAATTCCAATGTTTCATTCGTTATGGACACCCTTGTGCAACATTGTGAGTTGGTCGGTCAACTTCAAGATGAAGTGGCGGTTCTGAGGAATTAATAAGAGGAAATTCAACTTCATTCTACTCAGTGGAACTCTAGCTCAAAATCGGTTAATGGAAGCTCGCCCAAGAGGGTTTTGCTTGCAATTTTGGATTTGAATGCCCTGGCTACACCTTCGGGCGATGAAGAGGAAATTCCAAATGACAACACTTCTACAAACTAATTATGTTTTGCTTTTTTTTTATGTATAAATGGTATTTCTTACTGGCTTTACTTTGTTCAAACTTGCAGTAATCTTAGGTTTTGGAGAAATAGTAGTTATGAGATAAGCAAGTGGTTGAATGTTGTTATGGATAAGCCAGGGAGAAATAGTTATGAGATAAGCAAGTGGTTGAATTTTGTTATGGATAAGCGAGGATTTTGTGTGTATATCTAGTTGTTCCTTTTTGTACTTGGCGATCTAGGCCGCACCCTTTAATGAATAAAAATCCACGAGTCCTTATATAAAAAAAATTAATATCTAATATTTACAATTCTATCAATTCAAAATTATTCTTATAAGATTTCAAATTAAAATATATGTTTCCATTCCATTATTTTAAATGGTTGAAAAATAACAAATTCATACATACCCTACCCCCCTCTGGATTTGAACTTGTGACCTTTTAGGAGGAAACACATGTTCTTAACCATTAGGCCCACTTAGGCTGTATATTAGATTAGAGATAGAATGTGAAAAATCTGATTTAAATTTGATTTATTAGATTATTTTTTAATAATTTAATTAAAATTCAAGTTAGAAATGTGAAGGAAAATAATTTTTTTTAATAATTTAATTAAAACTCAAGTTGAAAATTTAAAGGAATTTTTTTTTTTTTTTTGAGAAAATTGTATAATAATGTTTATAGTTTTTGTTAATGTTTCATAATAAATGTATATTTAGTTTAACTCATAACTTAGCATATTTCCATAACAATGAGGGAACTCATTAACAACACTAAGCTTCAATGCAAGAATGTCAAGATATCATCATCCTTGCAATCCTTGACAATTCTTACAATACAAAGTCATCAATGCAAGAATTTCAAGATATCATCATCCTCACAATGCTTTTAATGATTCTTACAATACAATCTTGTAATAAATTGATATAATATATGATATAATTCATTATACAAATAAGGATAAATCCTTTCATATATAGGTTTGTGTTCTTCATCTAAAACCCCAAGAGTGACCCCATCAACCATGAATGTCCACAAGATCTGGGAAATACCCCTGCATAATTTGGGATCCATATGCCCAAAGTGACGACCTAATCAACTCCATGGTGCCTAGTGGGTTGGTCAGTCAATTAACCTATTTAATTGACTCCCTATAATTTGACTCCCATAGTTGGTCGGACCTGTAAACTCCGACAAGTTGGGTTTATCAACATCATAAGATTCCAACATGCCCCCTTAAACACAACATGGAGGATCAAACCAAATTACATCCACATCCCTCCTTAATTTTATTAGGTCAAGATCAATATAACATGATCAATGTTAACATTGAATAAATTGATGAAGAAAAGGTATAGTAATGTTCTATGAGGAGAACCCTATAGAATTTCCACCTCCAAAGCAATCAACTCCACACATTCATCTTCTGAAAATGGTGAAGCAACTAGTGTACGAAGATCACAATGGATAGTCCTCATAATATTGACCTCCCAAACAACTTCCATGCATAATGGTGATGAAATTGCTGGAGATGTGTTATATTCTTTGCATGTAGAATGTGCATTCATGCATGAGGTGTTAGTTGTAGCATGTGGATTGTGAACTCATCCATGAACATTAGTCAGGGTTCAAGGAAGTGCCACAATTTATTATTATTATTATTATTTTTTTGCAAGGGCGGGGGGGGGGTAGGGGTGTGTTTTCAACCAATGGTTTAGACCCATTGTAATATAATATCATTTAAGGGATTAGGGATGTAATCTAATCTAGGTTATCATATTAGGGTTTTGGATGTTGTGGAATACCTAAATATTGTATTGTGAATAGTGAAGTGAATACAAGGAAAACGAGAATGGTGTGTCTCTAATTTTGTTGGTTTTCCTGGTTAAGGGTTTCCAGGGTAAATCGTTGTGTACTATGTGTGTGCCCAATGTTATTATTATTTTTTTTGATTAAGAATCTATATGCATTACTTTACTTGCAAAGGTTTAAAACTTACATTTGGTATAAGAACAACGTTATTGGCTTCGAGGGGATGCCTTTGTTACTAAGGTTTTAGCTTGTTCTTGATATAGTAAGTTAATATTGGGTCTGTGATAAACCTAGTTTCTATGGGAGCTTTGGAACAATGATTCTTGTGTGAGATGAATTGTTCTAGAATCGAGATTAAGAAATTTAATAGTCAAACTTTTTGAGCTATGGAATCTAAAGGTGGAGGACCTTATTGTAAAAAAAGAATAATGGGCCATTGTGGATCCTAGTACTGCACCTATGGGTATGGTGATGACAAACTGGCCAAAGTTGGATAGGAAGGAAAATAGTACAATATGTTATTTCTTTCAAATTTAGTGTTACTAAATGTATCGATAGGGACCACAACCAACAAATTATGGGACAAGTTAGGGACTTTGTGTTAGTCTAAGTCCTCGATAAACAAAAATTTACTTTGAAAGAAGTTGTACCTCTTAAGGATGAATAATAACAACTTTGTGACAAATCATCTCAACACCTTTAACATTGTGGTAAGTCAGTGGTTGTCTATAGACATTAAAATTTCCAACAAAGATAAATGCAATAGTCTAGTGTGTTCTTTGCCAGATTCACATGATATTTTAGTAGTAACTATCAAGAGTAATGCAACCACATAAAATTCTAATGATGTGGTTGCATCCTTTATATAGAAATAAATGAGGCAAAAAACTATAAACAATCATACTAAGAATGCCTTGTCTATAAGAGGTTTCCCTGCATATAGAAATAAAAATAAGTCTTTTGGGGGTAGATCTAAATACCTAAGACAATCTTTAAGGAAATGTTGGAAATATGGTAAAGCTTGGCATTATAAGAAGGATTGTAGATCTTAAAAAGTTGATAAAAGTAAGGGATCCAATGATGATCATGTCATAGAAGGGAAAGCCTCCTCAGAATAAGGTGGGGATGTGTACATGGAATTTACTAGTACATACTTTGATCATGATGTATGGTTAATTGACTTAGATGATTCATTTCACATGACTCCTCACAAGGAGTGGTTTTGTGAATATGAAAAGTACAATGGATGTGATGTTTTCCTAAGAGATGTCTAGACAAGAAAAATGATAGGATGTGGAAGGTTTAAGCTACTGCACAAAGATAAAAAGATTAGAACTCTCCTAGAGGTTTTACAAATTCTAGAATTAGCTAGAAACCTAATATATGTAAGTAATATGAGTGATGTAGGCATGTAAATTGTATTTGAAAAGGAAACCTCCAAGATGGTTTGAGGAGCAATTATGTTTTTGAGGGGATTTTGGATTTGAACTCTATACAAGGGAAGTGCTATCATTGATGGGTGTAATAGTATAATGTTTCCTAGAATTAAATGATCAAAACTCCTACTCTTCATGTGGAGAAGATAATGCTCTATCAACAAAGAATAGGACACCTTGGAGAGAAGGACCTTCGTGCTTTGCATAATAAAGGTATGGTTGAAGGTATCTTTGATTGTTCTTTAGATTTTGATTTTTTTGAACACTGTGTATATGGTAAATAGAATCAAGTGAGATTCCCACCTAGTGCTACAAGAGAAAAAGGGATCCTAGAGTTGATACACAATTATTTGTTTGGACCTGTGCCTATTCCACCATACTAGGTAACTCTATGTACTATGTTTCATTCATAGATAATTTCTTGAGGAACACATGGATCTATTTCCTTTAAAATTAATCTAAGTTTTTGGTAAATTTAAAGAGTTTAAGGCCCTTATAGAGAACCAAATAGAGAATAAAATAAATTTGTTGAGGACAGATAATGGTGGAGACTATTGTGAGAATGAGTTTGAGAAATTGTATTAGAAGTGTGAAATAGAAAGGAAAAATACTACCCCATACACTTCTCAATAGAATGGAATTGTAGAAAGAATTAATAAGATGTTGATGGAAAAGGTAAGGAGTATACTTAGCAATGTGGGGTTAGCACATGAAATTTGGGTAGAGGCAATGGATATTGCATGTTACATAGTTAATCGATCACCTACATCAATGTTGGTTGATAAAGCTTCACATGAGGCATGGATTGGTAAAAATCCCTCTCTTAAATATCTTAGAGTTTTTTATTGTGATGCTACTGTGCATTTTCCAAGGGATAATAGGAGTAAGATGGATAGTAAACTTGAAAATGTATCTTTATTATAAATATGGTATAAAATGTTGTAAACTTTGGAACCCAATAACAAAGAAGATTGTTTACAGTTGAGATGTAGTATTTAGAGAGATTAAAAAATTTCCCAGACAAAAACTCCAACAAAGGAAATAAGAACTGGAGACAATAGAGTTTGAGTTAAAGGGTGAAAATTTTGACTCAACAAAAGAAGAAGAACCTCAAACTCTACTCTTGAGGAGATCAATTCAAGAAAGAAGGAAACTAAAAAGATATACCCCACCTGATTTTTGTTATGTTTTTTTTTCTATCTATTACTTATGATGATCCTATAATTGTTATGGAGGCAGTGGATATAAAGGATAGTAAACTCTAGAAGAAGACCATGGTTGAAGAAAAGGATGCCTTGGATTAAAATGATGCTCTAGGATCTATTCAAGTTGTCATTTGGAATAAAACCCATTCGTAGCAAATGGGTGTTTAAGAAGAAGTTGAATGTATAAGGTAAAGTGGAGAAGTACAAAGCTCACCTAATAGAAAAGGGATATTCCCAAGTGGAGGGAATTGATTTTGGCGAAAAAAAAATTCCTATTGCTAAATTAGCTTCTATTGGATTTCTTTTGTATATTGTTGTTGACTTTGATCTTGAAGTAGAGTAAATGGATATGAAGACAACATTCCTACATGGGGATTTTCTTTTGATCTTGAAGTAGAGAAAATGGATGTGAAGACAACATTCCTACATAGGGATCTACTTTTGATATTGAAGTAGAGAAAATGGATGTGAAGACAACATTCCTACATGGGGATCTTGAGAAAAAAATCTACATGAAGCAACCATAAGGTTTTGTAGCAAAAGGAAATAAGGAGCTAGTTTGCAAGTTGAAAAGGTCCTTATGTGGATTAAAATACTTTCCAAAAATATGGTATAAAAAGTCTGATAATTATATATTCAGACTTGGTTTCTCAAGAAGAAAATATTATCATTGTGTGTATTCTAAGTTGGTTGGTGTTCATTTTATTGATGTGGTCGTGTGTGTTGATGATATGTTGTTGATTGGAAACAACAAGGAAACCATAAAGGATGTCAAAAATCAGTTGTCTTTTAAATTTGATACGAAATATCTTGGCACTACAAATTTTATCTCGGGCATGGAAATTAAAGGAGATTGAACAAACAAGAAACTCATGTTTAATCAAAGGAAACATGATGAGACAATATTGTAGAGGTTTAATATGTAGGAATGTAAATTGATCAAGGTCCCTATTCCTCTAGGCATAAAGTTAGATGTAGACCATTGTCCCAATGCATAAGAAGAGGCAGGGGACATGTCCCATGTTCCCTATTCTAGTGTTATTAGAAATTATATTTGTGCTATGGTTTGTACTAGACCGAACATTTCCCATGCTATGGGATTTTTGAGTAGGTATATGTAAAACTAGGGAAGCAACATTAGACATTGGTAAAAAGGGTCTTTAGATATTTGTGTGCACTTCAAATTATGGAATATGATACCAAGGAATATCTAAACCTCTCTCTCTCTCTCTCTCTCT
>JZKD02S0059698.1:11889-25712 GCA_000966675.3 Picea glauca
TATTTTGACTTGAGATCTTTGGAGGGCATGCTCATTTGTCTTTGCAAGACCTAGTTGGTGCACAGTTTTGGAAGAACAATCCTAGCTTGGGCTTCCATGGGGTTTCAAGCCCACAGGTTGTATGTCAAGGGCCCACATGTCGGATCATGATGACTTGCCTTTGGAAGCCTAGAAGGCACCTTGGACGACCTCACCATGCCCTCACAAGCCAAATGATGTGCTTTAGAGGCCTAAAACGTCACCTTAAGGGGATTGACATCATGCTTGAGGGGCTCGAGGTGGTGATGAGTACACATGGAAAATTTTGAAGGACAGAACCCTTGGATCATGAAATAGAATTTTGGATTAGAGACACATGGCCTTTGGAGGCCCAACTCAATGTTTGACCTAAAAGTGCCAAAACGTCCCCCTAGAAGGGTGACATCTTACTTTGGGGTTTTCTTTTATGTGAAAATCATGAATTGTTTAATATTATTTGTGTAAAGGGGAAAGATTAGGGTTGTTGACCCGTATCTTGTGGTTTACCCTTATCTTGTGGTTTACCCTAAAATTATGTGGACAAACATACTTGAGGACATTTTTTATAAATAGAGATGAAATCGATTTCATTTTATCATCGTATCTCTCCCATTTGGAGAGGCCTTGGACTGAAATTTTCACTATCTTTGGCTATTTATCTCTTTTGCTCTTGTATGTGGCCATATTTCTTGGTTATTGGTTGGTGGGGGTATGTGCTAGCCTTGGAAGGCTTTTCTCTTGCTATTGTGGTGGTTTATCTTAGCATATTTTCCTATAATTGGTAAGAAAATCTACATTGTGTTATTATTTGTGTTTCAAGTCAAGGTTGATTGTTGCTAGAGATAGGTGGGAAGTATAAGGGCATATGCCCCCACCTTAGCCTCCATCATAATTTTTCTTAAGTATTGTTGATTTAGCAAGGGTTTACTAAGAGAAGTATAAGTGCATACACCCTCTTAGTCTAAACCCTAGCTAGGGATACTAGCCTTGGGGAGTAAGAGGATTTACACCCCCAAGGAGGTAGTACCTCTAGCTTATTCATTTCTTGACTCCATTAACCCAATCATTAAAGGCACTGGTCATTACTTGTCGCATTGGAGAAATAAATTGTTGCCTTGGTAAACATGAATTTTCGTGATTTTGAAATTGTTCCTAGTGGAATCAAATCTATGCTATAAATGCTTGCATGAGCCACTAGGGCATTTCATTTCTCCAATTATTTCTTGATGCTGTTACAAATTTAAGCTACAACTATTAGGGCTGCAGAAAACCCTAACCAAACTCTTCAATAACTCCTAATTTAACCGTCGAAATTTGCTTAAAATATGCCCACATCTTTTGGCAAGTTTTGAGCAAGTTTTAGTGGTTGAATCTCTTGCTATAATAATAAGTTTATTATAGACACAAGGTTGATAAATATCATTGTAGTAAAATTTTTGTAGCAACCTTTCTTTTGTGCTAAAGTCTTTCCTTTTTCATTCTTGAGTTGAACTAGTCTTTACTAGCTTGTCTCTTGCCTATTCAACTAGACTTTTAGCATTTGTTTTGCAACCATTATTATCTTTTACATGCTGATATATATCGTTGATTGTTGCTGCAATTAGGGACATCGATCTTAACTTGATTTTCCACCTAACATATTATATGCAAGTGTGGCTTTTTCTTGTGTCTCGGGAAGCTACAAATACTTTTGCAGGTATCCAAAGACATGGAAATCTTAAACCACCCAGAGATGAGTCATTAAAACCATTTACCCCTTCGATCATTGACCTTTAGGAGGATACTTCTCTTCCTTCCTGTAATATCCCAAGGCGGAGCCCCAGTTGTAATTATGAATGTAATATATTTTGTAGGTTGGTGAGCCAAGTATTTATAAGTTGGTAGGCTTATATATTGATTAGGCCGGGAGCCTAGATGTTAAATGCCAACAACCTATTTTGTATATGTAAATATACATATTATTAATATAACAACATCGTTGCGTGTGGACCGATCACGAAGAAAGAGTATGGGGACTGATGTCCACTTGGTTGGGCAAGGGAGGAGGCTAAGAGATTGAGGGAAAAGGGCTAAGCTTAAGAGCCCGATATAATAATATATTATTATTCTAAAAGTTGTAAAGAGGATATTAATTTATCCTAAGTTCCTTTAGGGAGAGGAATGAGTTCCAAGTGGGGGGAACGTGCTCCTGGAGAGAGCCCAGTGTCATCCAAAAAGCATGCAGATTTATGGGGGGGCGTTCTCACCATTCTGACCATTCTAACCAGGCTGGCGATCCTTTTGCCATTTTTTTTTGGGCACCAGAGCACCCAACAAGCACACAGTAACCCTGGAACGCCATTGTGGAATTCTTGAAACACCCCGAACCTCTGCAACAAGCCGAATTGATACCCTTGTTTCACCTGTACCCTGGGGTTGCGTACGTATTTTCCTGTCAGTATCGTTCCCCATGTCTAGTTTTTGTTGTTTCCATCACCATGCCCATGTGTTGAGGAATGGGAGTGAAGAAGTGGTTTGTCAGGCTCGTGGATAGAAGAAGTAGGTTGTCAAGCATGCGAGCAAATATCTCTAGGTGAGAGAGTGTGCTGAGGAAGAGAGTTCTCCTAGAGGGAGTCCAGTAGCAGCTACAAAGCTCTGATAATTCCTGATTCAACATGTTGTTGAAGCCCCAAAAAGGGAGGTGTAGCAACTGATGGACTGTGTGACAATGAAGGTGTACACTCCTGGGGTGGGACAAACATGTGGGGAATGAGATTCCATGAGTTGTGGGCATAAGTGGCTCCTTAGAGGAAATCCTTCCTGTTGTACTATGCAACTTCTTGTTGTCCTTGCCTAGCCTAGGAATCCCTCGCCCGGTGGAGTTTAGTCCTAGCTCGGGGGTGACCCTACTTAGAGTGAGGAGCAGTGTGGTCTACGGTTGGGAGGTTCATGGAAGGTCTGGATGCAATTGGTGTACTCCAATTAAGATATAAGTATCATTCATGTGATTGATGGTTAAATGATGTAATTTAGTGCATATATGTGATTCTTGTAATAATATCATGTGTTTCGCTGCATGTATGTTTTCATGTTATCTCTATATAGTGTTGTTAAGTTTATATGTGAATATTTTCTTAAAAGAGCTTTATCTGAGGTAGTGTACCCGACCTGTTGATGGTCAAGGATGTTACAAATTGGTATCAGAGAATTATCTAGAGTAGCATGGCCTGACCTGGGTGGTCGGGAATGTTACAAATTAGTATCAGAGCGTTATCTAGAGTAGCATGGCCCAACCTGGGAGGCCAGGGATGTTACAAATTGGTATTAGAGTGTTATCTGGAGTAGCATGGCCTGGCCTGGGTGGTCGGGGATGTTACAAATTGGTATCAGAGCCCGTGGTTTCAACACTGAGCCTGGATTGGTCATGTAAGTGGTTAATAAAACAAAGGTGTTAGAGTGAATTGTTGTCAAAACGGACAAAATATGAGTTAAGAGTGTCCCTGGGTGCCAAGAGAATAACTTGGTCGTGTTATGAAGCTCAGGAGGTATAACAGTTTATGGAATGGAAACAATTAAAGAAGCCACACCAACCGTTGTGTTGGGCCGCAAGGTTTGAATTTAGAGCGTAAAATTTGCGCAGCGGAAAGGCCAAGTTTTTCCAGGCATTAGATATGGAAAAAGGTGCATGAGATTTAAACTCCAAGTTCTTCGAACTTCATGACTTTGATGAAGTCTATGTGTTATAGAGAAAAAAGGGTCGAAGCCGGAAGTTTTGAAGTCCCGGAGTGGATCTACACCGTAGATTTGGGGAGAAATGCTTGACCGTTGGTTTTGGCCGAAGACAGATCAGAACCGTTAGATCAATCCAAAAGAAAAAGGTAAGGCACAATGGTGAAAAATAGATCTCAGTCGACAGATCTTCACACGAATGATTGTGAGCCATAGATCTCACAACACTGCTGAAATTTGACATTCGAGAGAAATAAGGTGGGATAGAGTGAAAACTATAGAAGTCCCAAAGTCCGAAGTTAATCTAGACCATTCATCAAAAGGGACACGTGTCGACAGATTGGTTTGTTTAGGAATTCGACGTTTGGGAGAAACAAGGTGTGATAGAGTGAAAACTCCCAAAGTTTTGAAGTCTGGAGTTCATCTAGATCATTCATAAAAGGAGATGTGTGTCAGAAGATCAACTTGTTCAGGAGTTCGACGTTCGGGAGAATTGCAGTGTGCAAGTGTAAAATATTCTGAATCCCGAAGTCTCAAAGTGACAGGGCCTGCTGACATCACAAGGGATGACGTGGACACATGGGATGTGTGCTATGTGTCAGTGAGTTAGGAACCTATGGAATATAGAAATGCTAGTTAGAACATGACACGTGTCACCCGTCATATTGGGCCACGTGTCCGCTTCTATTATTTTTACACGTGGCACTCCTCTCCAGCATGGGTAGTGGGGCCCGTGATGGATACATAAAGTAGTTAAAACCTTGGCGAAGAATTTAACTAGATCGGGCCCACGATAATTTGACTCTAGTAGACGCATGGCCCCAGATCATGAAGTTTAGAGACTTGGTACTCCGGAGGAAAGGTGTTACAGTTAACATTGAGTAAAGAGCTCTCGAAGGCCGGATTTAATATTAAACATTGGTCACAGGGGATGCATGGCATCGAATTCCAATGTCTGGGGACTTGACACTCTGGAAGAAATGGTTCATTATTGAGTGGGAGGAAGAAATCCTCCGAAGTCCCAGAGCTAGGAAGTCTCGAAGCAATGAATGTGACGTGGAATGATGACGTCACTTGGGTGACAAGGATATCCCTTAGGCATGCCAGGTGTCATATGACTTTGTACTTGGCAACAACTACAACAGTCCGTAGACTTGGCACTCGAGAAGGATTGAGAGTATGGACAGTTTGAAACTCCCGAAGCCCGGAGTTCCATAGTAAATATCAGTCATTGGATGTTGGAAAGTGGAGGACCGTTGATCCACCCCACTTCGCGAATTTGCCAATGCGACACTCCATGAGATTTTTTGTGATGTGAGAAAAGGGAAACCTCTGAAGCTTCAGAGCCCCAAAGTTTCAAGGCTCCGAATAAGCACCCAACTATTATCACTTGGTCACAACTGTGGTCACATGCGAATTAAGGGATGAAGAAAAAGGGGCTAGCGCCCGAAATTGAATTGTAGAATAGAACAGGGCTCAGAGATAGAGTCGTGGGGATTCTTGATTGACTAAATACCCGCAAAAAATGGAGTCTAATATTCTTTTGTTGAATCAGATTGTTTAATCTATTCTGGAAAATTATTAAGTCTAATAGCCTGACAAAATTTGGTTGACTGCACATTTTGCAGAGTTAACAATTGTCAGAATCGAACCAAATTGTTACATAGTGCAGAGAAATGGAGGAGGCATAGGACGCTTATAGTCCAGAGGATGAAGTTAGAGGAATGAATTTCCATTTGGGAGTTGAAGGAACAAACTCTAATGAGCATAGGGAAGAAATAGATAAAGACGTGAGCATGATGAAAATCATTAAAAATTTGCAAAAAGATGTCCAAATTCACCAGGCAGATAATGAAAGGCTTAAGAAAGCCAAGCGACAACAGGAAGACTTTCATATGAAGTTAATGTGGAGCTTGGAAAGAATTGAAAATAAGTTGGATAAGGAAAGTGGATCCATCAAATCAGGGAGCCACAGGTCCCCTGATGAGGAAAGAAGAGAAATAAGTGGTAATAGACGTCACCAACACTCCCAAAGGCATTCCAAAAGGGGGCCACACAATAGTTCAAGTCCATCTCCTACCAGAAAGAACATGATATTTTAAGTGGATAAACTGAAGGGTGAAATGAATAAGATCAAACCTCCTACTTTTGATGGAGAGCACAAGAAAGATGAAGAGGATGAGACATGGCTTCTTGTCATGAGGAAATATTTACAATTGCATAATTATTCCTCTCATGAAGAAGGAATAATTACAATCTATCAGCTAAAAGGAAAGGCATCCATATGGTGGGATCATCTTGTGCAAGTGCAGCACATCAGAGAGAAGGATGTCACATGGAAGGAATTCAAGAAACATTTTGAAAAGAAGTACTTAACAAATAGATACTATGACAAGAAGATGAAAGAGTTCTTTGAACTTAAATTGGGTAGCATGACTATAGATGAATATGAAAGGATATTTCTAGAGATGTTTAAGTATGTCCCTTTCATTAAGGACGAGATAGTCAAGATCCATAGATATCTGAGTGGGCTTCCATCTTTTATCAGTGACAAAATCTAGTATGATGATCCTAAAACTATGGAAGAAACCATAAGGAAGGCAAAGTGTTTATATGATCAGCGTAAGGGAAAGCCTACTTTCCAAAGAGCTTGGGAAGACAAGAGGAAGTTTAAGAAGGAGAAGAGATAGAAGGGGAACAAACCACCATTTTTTAGAAACAGTCCTCAAGGATAGCTATTTTTGAGTGAGCCCAGGATGGCTGAAGTAGGTGGGCAAAGGCCAAGGCAAACACCTATGAAATGTTGTGGTTGTAAAGGAGATCATAAGTATAGAGATTTCCCTCAAAAAAGTGGCAATGTGAGAGTTGTTCACAATGTTCAGCAAGCAAAAACAGTGGAGGACATGGGCAAAAGAGTACCTAGGATTTATGTAGCCCTGGACAACAAGCAAGATGAGTTTCAATCACACATGATTGAAGTCAAAGGTATGATCAATAACCATTCCTTTACTATTTATTTGAATCGGGGGCTAGTCATAGCTATATATATCCTAAGGTAGTGGAAAGATTTAATTTACCAAGAAGAAAGNTATTTTGACTTGAGATCTTTGGAGGGCATGCTCATTTGTCTTTGCAAGACCTAGTTGGTGCACAGTTTTGGAAGAACAATCCTAGCTTGGGCTTCCATGGGGTTTCAAGCCCACAGGTTGTATGTCAAGGGCCCACATGTCGGATCATGATGACTTGCCTTTGGAAGCCTAGAAGGCACCTTGGACGACCTCACCATGCCCTCACAAGCCAAATGATGTGCTTTAGAGGCCTAAAACGTCACCTTAAGGGGATTGACATCATGCTTGAGGGGCTCGAGGTGGTGATGAGTACACATGGAAAATTTTGAAGGACAGAACCCTTGGATCATGAAATAGAATTTTGGATTAGAGACACATGGCCTTTGGAGGCCCAACTCAATGTTTGACCTAAAAGTGCCAAAACGTCCCCCTAGAAGGGTGACATCTTACTTTGGGGTTTTCTTTTATGTGAAAATCATGAATTGTTTAATATTATTTGTGTAAAGGGGAAAGATTAGGGTTGTTGACCCGTATCTTGTGGTTTACCCTTATCTTGTGGTTTACCCTAAAATTATGTGGACAAACATACTTGAGGACATTTTTTATAAATAGAGATGAAATCGATTTCATTTTATCATCGTATCTCTCCCATTTGGAGAGGCCTTGGACTGAAATTTTCACTATCTTTGGCTATTTATCTCTTTTGCTCTTGTATGTGGCCATATTTCTTGGTTATTGGTTGGTGGGGGTATGTGCTAGCCTTGGAAGGCTTTTCTCTTGCTATTGTGGTGGTTTATCTTAGCATATTTTCCTATAATTGGTAAGAAAATCTACATTGTGTTATTATTTGTGTTTCAAGTCAAGGTTGATTGTTGCTAGAGATAGGTGGGAAGTATAAGGGCATATGCCCCCACCTTAGCCTCCATCATAATTTTTCTTAAGTATTGTTGATTTAGCAAGGGTTTACTAAGAGAAGTATAAGTGCATACACCCTCTTAGTCTAAACCCTAGCTAGGGATACTAGCCTTGGGGAGTAAGAGGATTTACACCCCCAAGGAGGTAGTACCTCTAGCTTATTCATTTCTTGACTCCATTAACCCAATCATTAAAGGCACTGGTCATTACTTGTCGCATTGGAGAAATAAATTGTTGCCTTGGTAAACATGAATTTTCGTGATTTTGAAATTGTTCCTAGTGGAATCAAATCTATGCTATAAATGCTTGCATGAGCCACTAGGGCATTTCATTTCTCCAATTATTTCTTGATGCTGTTACAAATTTAAGCTACAACTATTAGGGCTGCAGAAAACCCTAACCAAACTCTTCAATAACTCCTAATTTAACCGTCGAAATTTGCTTAAAATATGCCCACATCTTTTGGCAAGTTTTGAGCAAGTTTTAGTGGTTGAATCTCTTGCTATAATAATAAGTTTATTATAGACACAAGGTTGATAAATATCATTGTAGTAAAATTTTTGTAGCAACCTTTCTTTTGTGCTAAAGTCTTTCCTTTTTCATTCTTGAGTTGAACTAGTCTTTACTAGCTTGTCTCTTGCCTATTCAACTAGACTTTTAGCATTTGTTTTGCAACCATTATTATCTTTTACATGCTGATATATATCGTTGATTGTTGCTGCAATTAGGGACATCGATCTTAACTTGATTTTCCACCTAACATATTATATGCAAGTGTGGCTTTTTCTTGTGTCTCGGGAAGCTACAAATACTTTTGCAGGTATCCAAAGACATGGAAATCTTAAACCACCCAGAGATGAGTCATTAAAACCATTTACCCCTTCGATCATTGACCTTTAGGAGGATACTTCTCTTCCTTCCTGTAATATCCCAAGGCGGAGCCCCAGTTGTAATTATGAATGTAATATATTTTGTAGGTTGGTGAGCCAAGTATTTATAAGTTGGTAGGCTTATATATTGATTAGGCCGGGAGCCTAGATGTTAAATGCCAACAACCTATTTTGTATATGTAAATATACATATTATTAATATAACAACATCGTTGCGTGTGGACCGATCACGAAGAAAGAGTATGGGGACTGATGTCCACTTGGTTGGGCAAGGGAGGAGGCTAAGAGATTGAGGGAAAAGGGCTAAGCTTAAGAGCCCGATATAATAATATATTATTATTCTAAAAGTTGTAAAGAGGATATTAATTTATCCTAAGTTCCTTTAGGGAGAGGAATGAGTTCCAAGTGGGGGGAACGTGCTCCTGGAGAGAGCCCAGTGTCATCCAAAAAGCATGCAGATTTATGGGGGGGCGTTCTCACCATTCTGACCATTCTAACCAGGCTGGCGATCCTTTTGCCATTTTTTTTTGGGCACCAGAGCACCCAACAAGCACACAGTAACCCTGGAACGCCATTGTGGAATTCTTGAAACACCCCGAACCTCTGCAACAAGCCGAATTGATACCCTTGTTTCACCTGTACCCTGGGGTTGCGTACGTATTTTCCTGTCAGTATCGTTCCCCATGTCTAGTTTTTGTTGTTTCCATCACCATGCCCATGTGTTGAGGAATGGGAGTGAAGAAGTGGTTTGTCAGGCTCGTGGATAGAAGAAGTAGGTTGTCAAGCATGCGAGCAAATATCTCTAGGTGAGAGAGTGTGCTGAGGAAGAGAGTTCTCCTAGAGGGAGTCCAGTAGCAGCTACAAAGCTCTGATAATTCCTGATTCAACATGTTGTTGAAGCCCCAAAAAGGGAGGTGTAGCAACTGATGGACTGTGTGACAATGAAGGTGTACACTCCTGGGGTGGGACAAACATGTGGGGAATGAGATTCCATGAGTTGTGGGCATAAGTGGCTCCTTAGAGGAAATCCTTCCTGTTGTACTATGCAACTTCTTGTTGTCCTTGCCTAGCCTAGGAATCCCTCGCCCGGTGGAGTTTAGTCCTAGCTCGGGGGTGACCCTACTTAGAGTGAGGAGCAGTGTGGTCTACGGTTGGGAGGTTCATGGAAGGTCTGGATGCAATTGGTGTACTCCAATTAAGATATAAGTATCATTCATGTGATTGATGGTTAAATGATGTAATTTAGTGCATATATGTGATTCTTGTAATAATATCATGTGTTTCGCTGCATGTATGTTTTCATGTTATCTCTATATAGTGTTGTTAAGTTTATATGTGAATATTTTCTTAAAAGAGCTTTATCTGAGGTAGTGTACCCGACCTGTTGATGGTCAAGGATGTTACAAATTGGTATCAGAGAATTATCTAGAGTAGCATGGCCTGACCTGGGTGGTCGGGAATGTTACAAATTAGTATCAGAGCGTTATCTAGAGTAGCATGGCCCAACCTGGGAGGCCAGGGATGTTACAAATTGGTATTAGAGTGTTATCTGGAGTAGCATGGCCTGGCCTGGGTGGTCGGGGATGTTACAAATTGGTATCAGAGCCCGTGGTTTCAACACTGAGCCTGGATTGGTCATGTAAGTGGTTAATAAAACAAAGGTGTTAGAGTGAATTGTTGTCAAAACGGACAAAATATGAGTTAAGAGTGTCCCTGGGTGCCAAGAGAATAACTTGGTCGTGTTATGAAGCTCAGGAGGTATAACAGTTTATGGAATGGAAACAATTAAAGAAGCCACACCAACCGTTGTGTTGGGCCGCAAGGTTTGAATTTAGAGCGTAAAATTTGCGCAGCGGAAAGGCCAAGTTTTTCCAGGCATTAGATATGGAAAAAGGTGCATGAGATTTAAACTCCAAGTTCTTCGAACTTCATGACTTTGATGAAGTCTATGTGTTATAGAGAAAAAAGGGTCGAAGCCGGAAGTTTTGAAGTCCCGGAGTGGATCTACACCGTAGATTTGGGGAGAAATGCTTGACCGTTGGTTTTGGCCGAAGACAGATCAGAACCGTTAGATCAATCCAAAAGAAAAAGGTAAGGCACAATGGTGAAAAATAGATCTCAGTCGACAGATCTTCAAACGAATGATTGTGAGCCATAGATCTCACAACACTGCTGAAATTTGACATTCGAGAGTAAGAAGGTGGGATAGAGTGAAAACTATAGAAGTCCCAAAGTCTGAAGTTAATCTAGACCATTCATCAAAAGGGACACGTGTCGACAGATTGGTTTGTTTAGGAATTCGACGTTTGGGAGAAACAAGGTGTGATAGAGTGAAAACTCCTGAAGTTTTGAAGTCTGGAGTTCATCTAGATCATTCATAAAAGGAGATGTGTGTCAGAAGATCAACTTGTTCAGGAGTTCAACGTTCGGGAGAATTGCAGTGTGCAAGTGTAAAATATTCTGAATCTCGAAGTCTCAAAGTGACAGGGCCTGCTGACATCACAAGGGATGACGTGGACACATGGGATGTGTGCTATGTGTCAGTGAGTTAAGAACCTATGGAAGATAGAAATGCTAGTTAGAACGTGACACGTGTCACCCGTCATATTGGGCCACGTGTCCGCTTCTATTATTTTTCCACGTGGCACTCCTCTCCAGCATGGGTAGTGGGGCCCCTGATGGATACATAAAGTAGTTAAAACCTTGGCGAAGAATTTAACTAGATCGGGCCCACGATAATTTGACTCCAGTAGACGTGTGGCCCCAGATCATGAAGTTTAGAGACTTGGTACTCCAGAGGAAAGGTGTTACAGTTAACATTGAGTAAAGAGCTCTCGAAGGCCGGATTTAATCTTAAACATTGGTCACAGGGGATGCATGGCATCGAATTCCAATGTCTGGGGACTTGACACTCTGGAAGAAATGGTTCATGATTGAGTGGGAGGAAGAAATCCTCCGAAGTCCCGGAGCTAGGAAGTCTCGAAGCAATGAATGTGACGTGGAATGATGACGTCACTTGGGTGACAAGGATATCCCTTAGGCATGCCAGGTGTCATATGACTTTGTACTTGGAAACAACTACAACAGTCCGTAGACTTGGCACTCGAGAAGGATTGAGAGTATGGACAGTTTGAAACTCCCGAAGCCCAGAGTTCCATAGTAAATATCAGTCGTTGGATGTTGGAAAGTGGAGGACCGTTGATCCACCCCACTTCGTGAATTTGCCAATGCGGCACTCCATGAGATTTTTTGTGATGTGAGAAAAGGGAAACCTCTGAAGCTTCAGAGCCCCAAAGTTTCAAGGCTCCGAATAAGCACCCAACTATTAGCACTTGGTCACAACTGTGGTCACATGCGAATTAAGGGATGAAGAAAAAGGGGCTAGCACCCGAAATTGAATTGTAGAATAGAACAGGGCTCAGAGATAGAGTCGTGGGGATTCTTGATTGACTAAATACCCGCAAAAAATGGAGTCTAATATTCTTTTGTTGAATCAGATTGTTTAATCTATTCTGGAAAATTATTAAGTCTAATAGCCTGACAAAATTTGGTTGACTGCACATTTTGCAGAGTTAACAATTGTCAGAATCGAACCAAATTGTTACATAGTGCAGAGAAATGGAGGAGGCATAGGACGCTTATAGTCCAGAGGATGAAGTTAGAGGAATGAATTTCCATTTGGGAGTTGAAGGAACAAACTCTAATGAGCATAGGGAAGAAATAGATAAAGACGTGAGCATGATGAAAATCATTAAAAATTTGCAAAAAGATGTCCAAATTCACCAGGCAGATAATGAAAGGCTTAAGAAAGCCAAGCGACAACAGGAAGACTTTCATATGAAGTTAATGTGGAGCTTGGAAAGAATTGAAAATAAGTTGGATAAGGAAAGTGGATCCATCAAATCAGGGAGCCACAGGTCCCCTGATGAGGAAAGAAGAGAAATAAGTGGTAATAGACGTCACCAACACTCCCAAAGGCATTCCAAAAGGGGGCCACACAATAGTTCAAGTCCATCTCCTACCAGAAAGAACATGATATTTTAAGTGGATAAACTGAAGGGTGAAATGAATAAGATCAAACCTCCTACTTTTGATGGAGAGCACAAGAAAGATGAAGAGGATGAGACATGGCTTCTTGTCATGAGGAAATATTTACAATTGCATAATTATTCCTCTCATGAAGAAGGAATAATTACAATCTATCAGCTAAAAGGAAAGGCATCCATATGGTGGGATCATCTTGTGCAAGTGCAGCACATCAGAGAGAAGGATGTCACATGGAAGGAATTCAAGAAACATTTTGAAAAGAAGTACTTAACAAATAGATACTATGACAAGAAGATGAAAGAGTTCTTTGAACTTAAATTGGGTAGCATGACTATAGATGAATATGAAAGGATATTTCTAGAGATGTTTAAGTATGTCCCTTTCATTAAGGACGAGATAGTCAAGATCCATAGATATCTGAGTGGGCTTCCATCTTTTATCAGTGACAAAATCTAGTATGATGATCCTAAAACTATGGAAGAAACCATAAGGAAGGCAAAGTGTTTATATGATCAGCGTAAGGGAAAGCCTACTTTCCAAAGAGCTTGGGAAGACAAGAGGAAGTTTAAGAAGGAGAAGAGATAGAAGGGGAACAAACCACCATTTTTTAGAAACAGTCCTCAAGGATAGCTATTTTTGAGTGAGCCCAGGATGGCTGAAGTAGGTGGGCAAAGGCCAAGGCAAACACCTATGAAATGTTGTGGTTGTAAAGGAGATCATAAGTATAGAGATTTCCCTCAAAAAAGTGGCAATGTGAGAGTTGTTCACAATGTTCAGCAAGCAAAAACAGTGGAGGACATGGGCAAAAGAGTACCTAGGATTTATGTAGCCCTGGACAACAAGCAAGATGAGTTTCAATCACACATGATTGAAGTCAAAGGTATGATCAATAACCATTCCTTTACTATTTATTTGAATCGGGGGCTAGTCATAGCTATATATATCCTAAGGTAGTGGAAAGATTTAATTTACCAAGAAGAAAGAATGGGAAATCTTGGCTAGTGCAATTGGCTACAAGAGCCAAGAGAAAGGTTGTTTAGTTGGTTAAATAATGTCCAATGGACATGAATGGACTGAGTACCAAGGCATATTTGAACATCTTACCTTTGGGATCATATGACTACCTAATTGGTATGGATTGGTTGGACCAACACCATACCATATTAGACTGTCATAA
>JZKD02S0059709.1:0-25712 GCA_000966675.3 Picea glauca
CATCGATACCAAACAAATGGATCATTTTCTAAATACACAGATGAAATAGTACCTCTTGTAATCTTGGCACTTGTAATCTTATAATATATTTACCATCAAAACTTCCTCATATCGATATTTGGAATGAAGTAGTTCCTTGGTTCCACATTGAAACCTCGATGATATTGATATTGAAGTGTTGAATAATCATGATTCTAGGACTTGGTATTTATTTTCTCTACATTTTCATGATTTCCATTAATTTTGACATCTTCTTTAGGGAGTCTCTTATCGAGAGCATGTAAGATCATGGAATACATAGAATTTTTCAATTCTAATATATTCTTTTCCATATGATCCTGATTTTCATCCATATTATTTTCCATATCTTTCATATTTTCATCCATCTTATTTTCCACCTTTCCAATATGGTTAAAGACTTATTCTGTTTCTTATTCAATCATGGTTTATTTGGTGAAATAAAATTTTGAGGAACCTTTGGGGAAAAGTGAGAAAATAATAATTCTCTATTTTTCCTATTTATCACAAATTTTTAATCATCAAAAATAGGTATTCTAATCCAAATTTATGTCAATTGAAAGTTACGTACATTTCGAGCACTTAATTTGGTGTATGTCTATATGGATGACATTTTTCGTGATCTATCTCTGAAATTTGAACCCTTATGAATATTAAAAAAAATTGTATAGTACTCTAATATGAATTCTTAAAATCTTGAAAAGATGATAGTTTGAACCTTCGCTTATAAATATTTATAAAAAAAATACCAAAATGACTTGCTTAAGACTAATTTCAGGATTAATAAAAATCTCCAACTCCCACAAGATATATGACACAAATTATAATGATTAAAATTCTAAAAAAAAATCCACAGGTAATTCAATATGTCCCCTCAGGATTCTGGAATGTTCAGAGTCTCAATCTTCCCAAAAATGTTTTTATAGAGAAAATAAAAAGATGGTTCATTTGAGACTAATTTCAGGACTAGTCCCAAACCCTAACTTCTAGAAGAGATATAAATGAAAATATAATGAACCAAATCCTAAACTTTTTGCCACCCGTTCTATGTTATATTTCCTAAGTATCCTAAAACTTCCTAGAAAAACAAATTATACAAAAAATCCCAATATGGCTCGTTTAAAACTAATTTTAGTATAATTCAAAAACCTTATCTTCCATAGACTATATCTCTGAAAAATATAATGAACCTAGACTTGAAATTTTTACATCTCTTGAGTAATATTAAAATTTCTCTCTGAATCATCCTTAAAAACAAGTTATATAAAAAATACCAATATGACTTGTTTGAAGAATAAAAACCCTAGGATCAATGCTATGATACTGAATGTTATGAACCAATTCCTTGAGAATGATAATAATTCAATGAATAAAAGTCCACTTAGAGGGGGAAACCTCCTTTTACAATATATTCAATGTATAATATAAGATGAGATGATCATACGACTAGGTATCCTCAACATATATAGGAGACAAAGAGTACAATCATATGAAAGGGTATAATGAAGGGTTCTATCCTACATACAAATATAACAATATAAATTTAATATTTTAAAATCTAGGGATTGCTAATGGGTTTTATATAAGGATTAACACATAGATAATCCATAAATTCACATTTTGGATCACCTTAGTCTTTTGTTATGATATAATGTAGATCTTGTAAGCTTTATAAGTATCACCATATCCAACAACAGAACCCTTGATACTTGAGGGATCCAACTTAGTTCTCTTCTCTTTAAGAACATGATATAAATTTGACAACCAAATACACAAGATGTGATACCTCTTGTTTCACAATAATGAATGTCCCCATTGGCATATTGTCCTTTAATATCCTATGAAGACATGTGTTTGAAACATACACAATCCTATTACAATCCTTCACCCAAATACACATGGAAAAATCCATGTCATGAATCAATGACTTAGTAGTTTCAGTAATACGCATGTTTTTCCTCTCATATACCCCATTATGTTATGGGATGTAGGGTACTATCAAGTCCTTGATCCCTTCTTCCATGTGAAATGAATCAAACTTTGTGGAGGTAAGATCACATATATTATCTAAAGGAAGCACTCTAATCTTGTTGCTTGTTTGATTTTCAACCAAGGATTTGAAATATGTAAACTTACTAAACACTTTATCCTTAGTATTCAAAAAATAAATCTAGGTCTTCCCTAAGGAATCATCCATGAAAGTGACACAATACGTATTATCTTTTTAAAAAAGGAAGAAATCGGTACACACATGTTTGAATCTATTAGAATTAGACTCCCTCTTCATTTATGTTCACTACATCAAAAGGTAGTGTTTCCATGTTTTCCAAGAGAACATCCCTTGGATAGTCCTTCCTTCTATACCTTGAATTCTTATAATCCTTGCATTGGGTTCTTCAAGAAAGAAATTACTCCATAGTGAAAGTGACCATAACTCTTTTGATATAGCTCACACGTCTTGGTACTACTATGCATCACAACACCATGCTTTACTCGATCTACCTACTAACTAATACACTCCTATTGTAGTAGCAACCCTCCCTTCAACCTATTTTTTTTGCATGGAATTATGTTTATTATTATCTAGAAATGGGTGAGATTAATGTGTCTTCTGGTGAAACCTAAAACATTTCACATTACTCAAATCCTTCTTACATTTGTTTGATTCTTCCTTTGTATACTTCTTGTTGAATTTCTTGTTTCTCTTCCTCATATTCCTCATGAGGGATAAGTATTCTACATATATTTACTTATATAAGAAATATTATAAACTTATCATTTCCTGCACAAAGTCATCCCAAAGTTGATCACAAGTATGTAAATTCTTACAAGAATAAACACCTAGGTAAAAGGGTTTCCAAGATGAAGCAACGCTTTCAAGGAAATGGACACCAACTCCTCATCCTCCATATTTGTTCCTATGGTATCCCACTAGTATTTACACTATGTGATCATGGCTAGGTAGTTGACAATTGTATATTTATCACTCATGTTGATGGATGAACATGTTTTCTCAAAAGAATCTTCCTATAGACACTCACAGTATACTATAATGAAACCAAAATAGCATATATCTCTTTACCAACCTTCTTCTTTATAATGTGAGTGATCAAAGGATCCATCATATGATATATTTTCCTTGAACTCCTTATTATTTTTAGCTAATAGTTTAAAGTTAGTAGGTGCAACGATATTTTTCCCAACATGATATGAAATATTAACCTTTTTAGTAGCATTTGCAAGATGAACTTCCAAGGTGTAAAATTGTAACGATCCTCCTCGTTACGACACCAAACCTCTTGTAACAAGTGCAATTTTTTTTTTTTTTTAAGTGTGTGCACATGTGTACAAGGGAAACAAACACATTCGACTCTATGTCGCCACCCGACGACGATCAAGATGAAAACCACAACGAACATAACAAGACGACATAAGATGCACAACAAGTAACTGCATGCATTTAACGATGATCAATCGACTATAAGTAAGACTGACTACCCATCCATCCTACCCTACAATGGTTAGGACCTCCAAGACACATAAGCAACGCTCAAGCCCAGGTTCCCATCGATTTTCACCATTTAAGGTCTCAAGGCTGGCGATTTTTCTGAGGAACATGGAGGTGTCTACATCCCGCCCGACACAAGCAGACCAAGCAACGAAATTATTACAACCAAGCACAATAATAGTTAAATGAGAAACCACGTCTTCTACGGAAGGCGTAAGACAAAAGAACTCAAACAATGACCAACTAATATTAAGACAAGGCGTTGTCTATGACTCCACTGTGATTAATTACAGACCATTTACTCCATTTAAATTTCATGAATCGACGAGTACCTTAAACATAAGGTAATCCAATTAATCTCAATTCCCTATTATTAAGTCATAAAATCTTATTGTACTTGGTGCAAGAACCTTACAATTGTATGCTATTACTAACAGTAAAGATGATAATAGCATCACCATGAAATAATACCCATAGTACCTTTTATATCACAATGACTTGCAATAATAACAATCACATTGCATTTATGTGTTAACCTTAATACATAAACTGCGATATCATTACCATAAATGATGAACACATTAACATTTACATTACCATGAATATTAGTATTAACATAAAACATTACACTATATTACGTTAGCATTACATTACATTACTTTTCATTACATTCCATCAGATTACATTTCATGTTAAAATAACTTTGCAACAAAATACTAATTACCTTACTTATTGTATGTTACAAACAAATAAATTACTATAACATAATAACATTTCATTTTATATTACAATAATATGCCAATAAAGTAACCATAACATTACATTTGAAATTTATCAAACAATAACGTTTACATTTTATTTTGTAATACAGTAACATTACATCTTTGTTTTGCAATAACAATATATTATGGTAACTTCACATACACATATTACAATAACAGTATATGCTGACAATAGCCATCCTTGCAATAAAATGACATCACATTACATCTTGTCTATCTACACATTCACCTCACCCTTTTGCTATTTACAATTGATTACTTTGTTTCCAAATTACATACACTTCCCATTCAAATAATTACTAGAATGAATGGATAATGGATTTTGCCCGATCTTAAATAAATTAGTTTTTTTTTTCCCAAATAATCTGTTATCAAGTGGATGAAATGGTTAGGTAATATTATTTACTTATTCAGTTGGGTCCATAACTCTATCATACACCTGCCCCGAAAATAGAGCCGGTCTAGACTGTCTCATAAAGGAAATTTTGTCGAACTTCAAGGTGTTACTGCCAGCCCAAAAAAAATGAATTCTACCAATCCGCTAACACACTGATCATGTTAAACCCGTGATCCCCTCTCTCTGCAAGTGTTAAAATCGTGGTGAAGGTAAAATTGGACGCAGTCTTGTCGCTAGCTCGGAATTAGTTAAAAAAAAGGCAGACCCCGGCAGGGAGAACAGTATAGGTTCTGCAAGTTGCAACCAAACAGTGCATTCACGCTCTGGCAGAGGTAAAATTTATACTCTTTTAAAGAAAACGTGCAGGGCGAACGGTTAAGGATTGCACGTTGTTGGCAAGGGCGATTCTGGGCGATTTCTTTTACAGTTGCAGACGACTATATGACATAACCAACAAAGAGATCGGGTAATAACTGCCTTGAAAGAGTTTGGTTGTGATTCATCCAATATGATTTTGATAATCGATTTCACCAACAGCTATGAATGAAGTAGGAAACACTCTTGGAAACATACCAATATGAGCAAGAAATGTTTGTCATTAGATGAACCGTGTCTTCATTTAATGAAGATAATATGATCCCTTGCTTTGAGTTTTCATGATGCATTTTACACATGATGTGTTCATCTTCTTTCTAGACCATTGACCCTGCTATGGATTTGAAGAGCTGCCCAGAAGTAGTGATGCCAAGATTTGATTTGTTCATCGTGGAAAATGTACATGATGGCTCCAAAAGGTTGTGGGTGCACTTTTGTATTGTTTAACTTATTTCAGGAGTTGCTTGTCTTCACTATTCTGTCATACCCAAGTCTGATGGGCATACCCAAGTCTGATCGGCACAATATGAGTGACAGTGGAAATCGTTTTGACTCTGTACCATCCTCTGGCATATCTTTCACATCAGCAGATCACAATGACTCATGCTTGAGGCAGAGAAGTTATATAAAATAACTATGAACCTGAAAACTAAGCCATGTCTTCAAGGGCAATCTCATAGGGAAAGCTCTCTAGGACTATTGGTCGCAAAAATGGATCCTGTAGATCCTTACACAGAAGCAAGAGTATGTTGCAGAAAATGTAGAATTTGAGTAGTTGTATAAACAGTATAAAGGATACAGGAAGGGACAATATCTCCAAATCTAACTATAAAACTACACTACGTAAATTTTCCAAACATAAAATTTCATTTACACTTTTTTTTTTCTAAACAAAATTTCATTACATAAGATTCACGACGTAAATTCTAAACATAATGTGCACCATAGTCAATTTAATCCCTTAATGCATTACATTCATAAAAATCAGTCTTAAATTAGACATATAGTTTCAGTCATAAAAAATTTCAGACATAGAAATTCCGGAGATTGTTCGGACATATAAATTTAATCTAAAATCGAGCAGGTTAGAGGGACGATTTCCCTGAACAGTGAAACCATTTACAACCACTAACAATAAACCTACAAGTCTAAATCATACATCCTACATAGTTGGTCATTAAACCGAAGGGCGTACCTTTTCATGTTCACCTGCTCCGAGTGTCGTCCGCGTGCTCCAGGCAAATCCTGCTCACGGACTATCGAGACTACACCGGTACCTCCTAGCCAATCGCTAGGGGTACTCTACTTCCCCCTTAGCCCCCTAAGCCGCAAAGGGGCCACACACTATCTAGATGGTATGTCTAGTTCCTAGCTCGCCTCGCAAGGCCAAGCTACCACTCCTATCCGAGCTGCGAAATCACAATTTTGGCAGTGTAACGTTACACTAACAGCCGATCTCCTTCTTCCTCCTCCTTCCTTTTTTTTATAGAGTTTTTGAACCTCCCACTTTCCCCAATTTCATTTCCTTTAAGTTTTAAAAACAAATCTTCTAAAAATTCTCTTTCGTACAAGTGTCATTCATCTCCCACGTTTCTCCATTAACTATTTTCTTTAATTTATTAATTTGTCTTATTTCCCTCACCCACCTAGAGTTGCTCCTATTTTTACTCCTAGGTGTCCCTAGATTCCCTTACAGGTTTTAAATACTTTCCCTAAAAAGGATGTTGCTAATTTAGTTCAAATTAGAAGATTCTTTAATGTCGATTCTTTACTAAGTTGACCTCTCTTTTTACCATAAGTTCCCTTCTTTCCCTTATTATGTTTCCTCCATTCCTTAGTTTCCTAATTTTTATTATTCCCTTCTTTCCCCTTTTTATTAGAGCCAAAAATGGCAGTTGTGCAAATTAACCTCTTTTCCTTTTTATTAAGAATTTAATATCTTTTACACTTTCACAAGTTAAACAATTAATTTTTTCTTTACAATTTTAAATCCACTGATTTGAATTAAATTCTTACTCTCTTCATTTTACCCCAAAAAAATTGTGAAGACTAAAACTATTACTTAAGTGGTATTTAGTTTAATTTCTATTTTTATTTTTATTTTTTATAGCATAATTTTCTTAAGGTTAGACAAAATTTTACCCCTAGGGATTTTTTAAACTTAGAACTTAGATTCTGAATTGGGTGACATTTATTTAGGGAAGTTGTCTTTTAAAATTTCTTAATGTGTTGTCAGTCTTAGGGCCATCTAGGTTTGTCCCTTCATCATCATCAACGCGACGTTCCCTTCAGGACGCACTATGTGCTCCAAGGGTGCCACTCACCTCTAGTGTTTCTTTTGCGTGACATGCCCTTCAGGATGCACCACATGCTCCAAGGGTGCCACTCACCTTTTGTGTTTCTTTTGCACGACATTCCCTTCAGGGTGCACCACGTGCTCCAAGGGTGCCACTCGCCACTTGACTGATTGGTAGACATCAATAACCCTTGGAGTCAACAATCCTCCAGGTAAACTTGTGGGAGACTAAGGGCTTTTAAGGAATAAGGCCCTCGCTTTATTACGCACCCCTTGGAGTCATCGTGAGCGACTGTCACAGTCTGCCCTCACGGCATCGTGGATCCTCTCGAACTAGGTAATTGTTAACCTATGGTTCGAGCCACGACGGGAGTGCTAGTAGGCGATGGCAGGGTTGTTTTCCACACCTCTCCCACAACCTCTCTCGTAATCGTGTGTGGCCCCTTTACTCCATATGTGAGTCTGGTCGGCAAGTTATCGTCAGCCTACATCATCAACAATCATGTCAGAACATGTCCACATCATATCATCTAATCAAATGTACTAAAATCACAGTAAAACAATCAAACCCCCAATAGCACATTCCCTAACTCGATCTAGAGTCCAAGGGGTTTCGTCAATGCCTATGCATCCTCAAGGTCCAAAACCCTGCACACTCGGTAAAACCGATTCAATAGCACCTATCTATGTCAAAGTAGTAAAACATCATGTCATCTATCATAATGCATCATAATCAAGGACAAGAGTTTTAATTTCATAATAGTCCAGATCACTTGTGAGCAAGTGTCCTCAAAGAATAAGTTTTCTCAGTGCGCCATAGCGGGATGTTACATACATCCCCTCTTGGTCTAAAATTCATCCCAAAGTTTCTCAGTATAAATGACGAAATAAGTGTATCATAGTATCATATGTCTATCTATCAAACAAAAATGGAAACTGCTGGCACATATCATATGCGTCCTCCCAGGTCGCCGAGTGCGGACTATAATTGTCCCACTGTACCTTGACCTAATCTACCGTTCGATGTCATAACTGTCGAACACGATGATCTAAGATGTGGACTGGCTCAGCCATGAGCTCTCCCTCGTCCGATACCTGCAAGGAACTCATGTCAATCACATGTGTAGGATCACTAATATAATGTCTCAAAACATATACATGGAAAACATCGTTCATACGCCTCAAAGAATCAGGCAAGGCTAGTCGATAGGCCACGGGTCCCTTTCTCTCCACAATCTTGAAAGGTCCCATGAACCTAGGAGAGATTTTAGCTCCCTTTCCAAACTTGATTGAACTCCTTTGTGTTTTAACCCGCAAGAAGACTCGATATTCAAACTCGTAACTACGGTCGACTCGGTGCGCATCGGCATAACTCTTATGTCGATCTTGCACTTCTTTAATACATTGTCTTATGGTTTTCATTTGCTCTTCAATTTCTTGGATCACTTCTGGTCCCACCAGGACCCTATCCTCAAGCCGATCCCAACTCAAGGGTGTCCGACATGGTCGCCCGTAAAGAAACTCAAAAGGCACCATTTTAATGGTGCTCTGGTAACTGTTGTTGTAAGCTAACTCTACTAGAGGAAAGAATTCTTCCCAACTCTTTTGTTGGTCCATAACGTACATGCGCAACATGTCCTCCAAGGTTTTGTTCGTTCGTTCAGTCTGTCCGTCAGTCTCTGGGTGATACGCAGTACTAAAGTTAATTTGGGTTCCCAAGGCCTCTTGGAAACCTGTCCAACATCATCGAGTAAACATCGACCCTCGATCAGATATAATCCTCTTAGGCACGCCATGTAGCCTCACAATCTCACTGATAAAAACTCTAGCAATGTTAGGTGCCTGATACGTCGTATGCACAGGAATAAAGTGAGCACTCTTCGTCAGAGTGTCTACTACTACAAAAATCGAGTCATGTCTCCTTGTCGTCGGTGGCAATCCAATGATAAAATCCATCGAAATAAACTCCCATTTCGATTATGGAATGGCATGGGGTTGCAGTAACGTTGTTGGGTGTCTATGTTCAGCCTTTACCTGCTGACACTCTAGACATCTGGCCACATAGTTGACTATGTCCGCCTTCATTCCCTTCCAGAAGAATAAGGTTTTAAGGTCTGCCCTCATCTTCATGACTCTCGGGTGAGCCATGTAAACTGCTCTATGAGCCTCACTCAGGATCAACATCCTCAACTCGTCGTTTGGCGGTATGTAAATACTACTTTTAAACCTCAATAACCCATCGCTATCAAATGAAAATCCCTCATATAATGGTACCATTATTGTGTTTTGTCTGATAAAACCCTCGACCTCCTTGTACCATTCATCGTCACGCTGTAAAGTTAGAATATTTTCACGTAGATTCGTTTGAAGAGGAAACACCGAAAAAATGCGTGGTCTCCGACTCAGAGCATCTGCCACTTGGTTCACTATTCCCTTTATGTAAGTAATCTCAAAGTCGTACTCGCTAAGCCATTTCGACCAACACCGTTGTCGAGCGTTCAGGTCACTTTGCGTAAAAATGTGTTGTAGTCCACAATGATCAGTCTTTAGTTCAAATTTTCATCCAACAAGGTAGTGGCTCCAAACCTTCAAGGCATATACTATGGCTAATAACTCCAAATCGTGCGTCGCGTAGTTCTCCTCATGCCTTCTCATTTTCCTCAAAATGTAAGCAATCACTCATCCGTCTTGCATCAAGACTCCGCCTAAACCTTCCTTAGATGCGTCAGTGCATACCAAGAAGTCCACATCCATGTCAGGGACCTTTAGTATCGGTGTTGTTGTCAACAACTCTTTCAGCCTCCGAAATGCTTTTGCACATTTCTTGGTCCAAACAAACTTATTATTTTTCTTCTACAATTCTGTGATCGGATTTTCTATCTTCGAAAATCCCTCGACAAACCATCGATAGTATCCTGCTAAACCCATAAATCTACGTACTTTCGTGACATTCATTGGCACAAGGCATTCCATAATAGCCTTGACCTTGGATGGATCCATGGTGATGCCTTCACCGGAGATGACATGCCCTAAGTAGTAAATCCTTGATTGATAAAAAGAGCATTTGGACAACTTCCCATACAATTTGTGCTCTCGCAGACACTGTAGTACCAAGCGCAAGTGCTCATCATGCTCCTCCGTCATCCGAGAGTAGATCAAAATATTTTCAATGAATACTTGGACAAACTTGTCCAAGTACATGCCGAGCACCCCATTCATCAAACTCATAAATACTCCTGGGGCGTTTGTCTGTACAAACAGAAAAATAGTAAACTTGTAATGTCCAAATCTCATCTTAAAGGCAGTCTTAGGGACTTCATCCTCCTTGATCTGCAACTGGTGATACCCTGATCACAAATTGATCTTGGAGAACACCGTTGCACCCTTCATTTGATCGAACAGATCATCAATTCTCGGTAATGGATACTAATTCTTGATCGTAGACTTGTTCAGTTGACGGTAGTCAATGCAAAGCCTCCACGATCTATCCTTCTTTCATATGAAAATAATAGGTGCACCCCACAATGACACACTAGGGCGTATCAGTCCCAGATCCAGCAACTCCTTCAATTGCATTTTCAACTCTTGCAACTCCGAGGTCAACATCCTATAAGGCGTTCTTGCTATCAGTAGATTCATCGTGAGCGACTGTCACAGTCTTCCCTCATGGCATTGTGGATCCTCTCGAACTAGGTAATCGTTAACCTACGGTTTGAGCCACAATGGAAGTGTTAGTAGGCGGTGCCAGGGCTGATGTCCACACCTCTCCCTCAACCTCTCTAGTAATCATGTGTGGCCCCTTTACTCCATATGTGAGTCTGGTCGGCAAGCTATCATCAGCCTGCATCATCAACAATCATGTCAGAACATGTCCACATCATATCATCTAATCAAATGTATTAAAATCACAGTAAAACAATCAAACCCCCAATAGCACACTCCCTGACTCGATCTGGAGTCCAAGGGGTTCCGTCGATGCCTCTGCATCCTCAAGGTCCAAAACCCTGCACACTCAGTAAAACCAAGTCAATAGCACCTGTCTATGTCAAAGCAGTAAAACATCATGTCATCTATCATAACGCATCATAATCAAGGACAAGAGTTTTAATATCATAATAGTCTAGATCACTTGCAAGCAAGTGTCCTCAAAGAATAAGTTTTCTTAGTGTGCCAGAGCGGGATGTTACAAAAATCGCAGACATCTTTCAATCTGTCACACTCTAAATATGAAGAACACCTAAAAGAATAAAGTAAATTACTCTTTTAGGGTTCAATTTCTTCTACGCAAATGCACTAGGGATTCACACCCAACAACCTAAATTGATCAAGAACCTCTCCCAGCTATGAAAAGTTAAAATATTTAACTCCCTCTTCACCAATGGAGTGGTGTAAATCAAATTATCTCCGATACCATGTGGAAATTTAAAGAGTTGTTTCTCAATGCACAGTCATAAATTTCACCTCAACCTTAAAGTTCACTGGATCTATTTCATGTGAATGTTTGACCTTTAGGACTAAATCATAAATATAAATTACAAAAGTATATGTTTCACTTATGTTTGACCAAACACATAATATATCCCAAGAAAAAAATAAATCAAACAATTGTACTTCAAGGGAACTATGTTTCCAACCAGAAGGGCACAATTCCCAACATATAACTTATATCAAAAGTAATTGTTAACCACATATTTGTTATAGCCCCGAACCTTCCCTCTTATATTCTATGTACTTTTCAAAACAATCAAAAAAATCTAATAATTGTTCATGATAAATAAACATATCAAATGTTGATGTTTGGACAACATCAGGAAGACATTCTCTTAGATTATCAATCAATAATATAATTATTGATTATTAAATAATATATATATATGTAAGTAAATGATAACAATAAATACTTATTGATTATCCAAGGGATGCATCCTTTCATGGATGGTCACCATATGTTATCTATATATGAAACACTCATCATTGTAATAATATATCGAATATACAATCTTATCTCATATAGAAAAATCAACATGGTATCATAGGAGGTCTGGGCTTGACTTCCTCAACGAAGGGCCCAAGAAAATGAGAGATAAATTGCATTTTGGGAAGAGTTTTTAAGAATGTAATATGTAATTTTATGACCTCATTGGAATGGATGATGCAACCAACTTGGACTTGAATCCATAAGGGCTTTCACAAGATTTTTGTGTCAATACACGACATGGTTTTAATAAAGCTAATTGGATGTGATGCGTTGATTGAGAATCAAAGATATGTAGTTGGCCACTCCTTAAAATTGCATTTCTCTTAATGATTATTTGAATTGGCCAGACAGTTCCCTCTTTATAACCCTTGAAAATTGAATCAGCTTCCAATGATGGACCAAAGATCGGGACCTATTAGAAATATATGATCAAAAGGGAAAATAAATATTAGGGTTCTGCAAACTCAAGGGACAAGTTTTTTCTAAAAAAATCGTAATGACATTGAAACAATTGGTTTTCCCCTTCTAATATGAGATCCAGGATTTTCCTAGACAATGTTTCTATGCCCTTTATTCCAACAAATTACTAGTACAGAGCAGATTAATTTATTTCAGTGGTGTAACTTTCCACATTTTGGATAATAATAGATACTTGGTTCTTGTTGTTACCAGATGGGATATTACCCTCAGTGAAAAATGGATTATGAAAACCCAAATGGGGAATAATTTTCAATTTTTTTAGAATCTTGGAGATAACACATCAACGAAAGCCATTGATGGAGAACCTGCTTCCTAATTTGGATGTGTCGCATGAGTTTAAGTTTTTTTTGGTAATAATGATAGGTGTATGGGATTTATTTCTTTGATTGAGGTTCTGTGTAAACAGACTAGGATGGATGGAATCGACAAGAGGAGGATGGAGCTCCTAGATTTTATGAAACAAACTCCAATGATGTCTTAGTATTCTGACTTGGTATCCAAGGTATATGTGGTTGTGTGCCAAATATTTTACAAACAGTTGGTTGTTGATCAAGTGGTTGAAGACAACATTTTGTGTGACATATTTGTGGAACTACCAGTGCAAATAAGTAGTATACAATGTAATTGAAGCACTTGTAGGCAAGATTGACCAGCATCTTCCTACAATATTAGCAAGCAATATTATACAAGTGTTTGAAAAAACGCTTTCCCCTGATCATTCTTGGTGTAAGAATGTGTATCAATTTTTTTATGAAATGACTTACTGTTGAATGTTTGATGAAAGAACATGAGAATTGATGAAGATATTCTCTACTGGTTAAGTGACACCTCATCCATTGGACATGTGAGATGTGTCACAACCACGGCCTCCATGTTGAGGAATGCATATTTGTTCATTGTGGGCTAGAGATTTAGGTTTTTGGGTGTAACACACAAGATAAATCATGTCATTTACAAGAAATTCATGAGGTGGATGTTCTGAGTGCATTCCAAGTAAGGGGGAAATGTAACCTGCATATTCTTGATGTTTGAGGCAACATTGTGAGACATTCTCCCCAGAGGGTCCTGTGTGGACTACCAAGGGAAAATGTGAACATCATAATGGAATTCCTTAGATGGTCATATGAAGGAACCAAGACATTGGTTTCATGAGAAAACCTCAATATGTCTTGTGAGACATTGATTCTGTGAGGGAACTTCGATATATCTTAGACATGTGTTCCATGAGGGAACCATGAGATGTCTAGTATAGACACAGCTCATGAATGAAGCCTAAGGTTAGAAACTTCAAGATATTTTGGTGTCCAATATACATTCATATACCCAAGGAGAAAAGGACCAAGCTATAACCTTCAGGAAGAAAGGGTACATTTGTGGGGTATAATGAATCTTCAAAGGCATACCAAATCTATATCCCTATTCAGAGACACATTGAGGTGTGCATAGTTGTTAACTTTGAGGAGGAGGTAGCCTTCAAGAGCTCTAGAGGATCTCACATGGATATTGATAGTGATAGACAAGGAGAGATGGTGTCTTGTCCCCCTCACCCTACAATAGTTCAGAGTGAGACAGTTGAGCCTATTGATCCAATTGATCTTGTTAATATTGTAGATCTATTCAATGTTCCCACAGATATTGCAATAGGTCAGAAGATACTTTCATGGGATCGTTAGACTCTATAGGAGGCAGAACATGCAAATCTTCATGGTACCTTTCGAGAGAGAAAGAGACATCAAATATATTTGTGCTATGTCGCAACTATGAGAAATAATCATTGATCTTGAACCTTCTTGTTATGAGGAGGCAACTAGTCATCCAGTATGGAGAGATGTCATGATGGAGGAGCATCAATCCATCATGAAAAATGATGTGTGGGATATTTTTCCGAGAACTGAGGGGAATTTTGTAGTGACTTCCAAGTGGATGTATAATATGAAACAGACGGCTGATGGGAGCATCGAGAAGCACAAAACAAGAATCATTTCTAGAGGATTCTCGTAGGTGGAGGGAACATATTATGAGGAAACATTTTCTCTTGTTGCTCAATACACTTCTATCTAGACGATTATTTTCCTTGTAGCATCCATGGGTTGAAGACTACATCATATGGATGTGAAGAAAACCTTTCTCAATGGAGAGATTGAGGAAGAAGTATACATCTAGTAGCAAGATGGATTCATGATACATGAGAAGGCGTCTCATGTGTGCAGATTGAAGTATACCTTGTATGGACCCTAGTAGGATCCTTGAGCTTCATATGTGAGGACTGATGGACACCTAATGAGTTTGAGCTTCAAAACAATTGTTGTTGATCCCAACCTATACTACAAGACTGTTAATGGTATGTCCTTTATTTGGGTCCTCTACATTGATGATTTATTCCTCACCAATACAAAGAGCCTTATTTTTGAATGAAAGTATGCATTGGCCTATGCGTTTGAGATGAAGGACCTTGGTATTATGAACTACTTCTTGGAACTAGAGGTGTGGCAGAGAACTGATGAGATATTCCTGAGTCAACAGAAGTACATAGTTGAGATATTGAAGAAGTGTGGGATGTTGAACTATAATCCCATGACAACACCAATGATGAAGAATTTGAATAAACTAAGTGTGTCTTCTTCTGATTTCAATGAGATTGATCTGACCCTATATACACAATTGATTGGATAATTGATGTATCTCATTAAAAACCAACAAAGTATTTTATATGCAGTTAGTTCACTTAGCCAGTTTATGAGTGAGTTAAGATAGACACACTGGATTGTTGTGAAGCATGTTTTGATATATCTTTGAGGAAAATTTGGACATGGTCTGAGATATACCTCGATTATTGACATGATATTGCAGGGATATACTGACTCTGATTGGGAAGGGAGCGAAGTGGATAGAATGAGAACCTTAGGGTGTTGCTTCACTTTGGGATATTCCATGGTTTTCTCATGTAGAAAAAAGAAATACTTTTGTGGCTTTGAGCAGTACAAAATTAGAGTACATTGCATTAAGTGTGCTAGTCTATGAAGCAGAGTGGCTTCGCAAGATCCTTACAAATTTATCTGAACATGTGTTGGATTCCACCGTTATTCATTGTGCTAACCAGAGCTATGTGGAGATCTTAGATAATCCACTATTTCATGACAAATTGAAACACATTGAGATCAAGTAAAATTACATCTAAGACAGGGTGCAGAGGAAGGAATTGTTGGTGTGGTACCTTCCTACAAATGAGCAGGCTGTTGATTTTCTTACCAAACCAGGACGAAGTTAGAGTTATTCTATGATAGACTTGGCATGGCAGAGAATTCCTCCCTCATTGAGAGGGAGTGTTGATGTTTGTAGCTTCCTAATTCATTCTCTGGATCGTACTCCTCTATGACTGAGTTGAGTTTATCTGTGAGGACACTTACTCAAGAAGGGATAAGTGAGTTTGGGCTTATAGCCGAACATCCCTTGTGGAGAGCACATGAGGACATGTCAAGGAAGTTTACCTTAATGCCACACACCATGAGGAGTTGAACCTAGTGTTTCTAGAGGGAGTATCCTCTAGAAGTCTAGATGGGAGTGCCATGTGTGACAAACATTATCCATATCATACTCTTCTTTGACTGAGTTGAATTCATTTGTGACAAAAAATATCTGAGAAGGGTAAGTGGGACAATTATCCGATAAGGTATAAGTGAGTTTGGGCTTATAGCCCAATGTCCATTGTGGAGATAAAATGAGGACATGTCAAGAAATTTTAACTTGACATCACACACTACGGGGAGTTGACTCTGTTGTTTCTAGAGGGAGTATCCTCTAGAAATCCACATGGGATATCCATTTGTGACAAAACATTTTCTACTATGGTGGTTGTGTACCATCGAAAATGACTGTGTCTCTGGAAAGTAGTTGTGTACTACTATAGTTGTTCTGTACCACTGGAAGTGACTCTGTCACTAGAGAGTAGTTTTTTTCGACTAGAAGTTGTTTTGTACCATTGGAAATATTTTGTGTACTACTATGGAAATATACCTCCCTACCTAAGAGGGAGTTTTGATGTTTCAATATCGGGCGAACCTCCACCTAGATTGGGCTACAGACCCAGGGAGACATGATACATTTATCAGAAAGGTATACTTGTGGTAAATGGACCTAGGTGTATTCCTTCCTTGATCATGACAAGGAATAAATATGGACTCAAGGTGCTTTCCATGTGTCATTTAGAATTGAGATGACATTCACTCACAAATGTGTACTGGCGGTGAATGATCTTGGTGTGGTATTTTTCATAGTCATGGTGATTTGAAAAGGAATTATAAAGACTCAAGATGCTAGATTCTATCACATGTAGACCCATAGTGATCCTAATATGAGAGAGATTCAATTAGCTCAGAGGGAGAGTTGCAAAAAGAGTTCCCCCTCAGTTCAAGTGGGAGAGAGACATCTCTCAAGATTGACATAAAGTGTCACGAGTTTAGGGTGAAGTTTATATACTTCAAAGACAAGATTGGAATGATGAATAAAATCCTCCTTGTTTATATGGAGTGTTGATGTTTGGACAACATCGGGAATGTATTCTCTTATATTAATAATTAATAATATAATTATTTATTATTAAATAATATATATAAAATAAGTAAATGATAATAATAAATAATTATTGATTATCCAAGGTATGGATCCTTTCATGGATGGTCACCATATTTTATCTATATATGGAACACTCATCACTATAATAATATATCGAATATATAATATTATCTCATATAGAAAAATAAACATCAAATAGGCCTAGAAATTGTTCTTTCACCATGAGAATATAATATGAAAATAACATATTTAATTACACAAAGTTTGGAAAAAAAAGTAAACATCAAATATGTGCATAAGAGTGAACTTACAAACACATACCAACAACTTATCAGAAATTGGTACACGATTGTCCTTCAAGTGTATCACAATTTAGGACACCAAATTGTCTCCAAACTTTATCTAGGATATACATGATTAATAAAAAACTATAACCAAAAACACAGAGGCTTAGAAAGGCATCCAACCAAGATATATAGACACAACAAAGGATCCACAACAAGCTATCATCAACACCAACAAGTCCACCCTTGGTCCTTCATCAAGATTACCTCACATGAGCTCTCCAAGCAAAGTGATCTAAATCTCCTCTAGGGTTTCTTTCCCACAAACCCTAGGTCATTCTTGCATAAGGTCTATAACCCTAACACTTCAAGTCTCCTCTACATTTTTCCTTTCAAAAATCATACCACCTTCCTCCTTTGCATGAAGAGAAATATTAATATTCGAGTTAAGTTCATATTCAAGATACAAATGATATAATGAACTATCACATCATTATTCATGAATGTTACAACTAAATAATCTATCATCCCTTTATATAGAATAGGTGGGGAATGACAACAATATTAAAGTGGATAAAGTGATGTGATCTTTCTCCCAGATTTACACATGTCAAGACAAGGCTCCTAAAATAATGCACTCTCCAAGAATAGACTCCAAGTGTTAAGCACTCATCATCACAATGATCCTCATTCTCCAATACAATCATCCAATACCCCAATGATCCTCCTCAACACATGTGTCCTAGGTCCACATATAATTCCAGACAATGCACCCTCAACCCAAGTGTCCTCAAGTTGATCCCTCTTCCTCCTAATGCATACCAAGTGATCCTAATTCGTATGGGGCTAAGTGACCTCACTTATAGTGACCATTTATCCTCCTCCAAGATAGATACAACACCCATGCACACAACCAAAGCCTCATCATCACACATGATAATAAAATATATCAATGCCACATAAGATAACCTCATCATTAAGGAGTGTGTGGCATATATCACCAAGTCCAAAGTTGAACAACCACTCATAGAAATACTCCAAATATCATAAACCAAAATTTTGAACACACAACTAAGGGCCTAGTGTTTTACCATGCATAACACATATCATGAAGGCACCCTTAGCATAGTGTAAACACTTTCAAAAGAATGCAAAAGGTAGCCACCAAAGTTATTGAAAGAATTTTAATACTAATTTCCTTTGAGTTTTTCATAATAAATTATTTTAGAAGAATATGATAAATAAAATTAAAAAAAATAAAAATCAATGAATAAAATTGATGCAGGAGCATCACCAACAACAAGCGAGCGTGGGACAAAACGCCAATGCATTTTGGCTAATGATGAATTGTTTGAATTTTTTTGAAGTTTGATACACCAAACGTAAATGAAACAATTAAGAAAGGGCGTACTTGTATATTTTAATTAGACCTTGAGCATCCCACTCTCGTCTGAAGGACTAAGAGGCATTTATTCTAGTAAATGTAAGTAGGTAGTTTTAAATTCTTAGATTAGACAGTTTTAGGAGCCGGACAGAAAACGGATATAGACACCCTCACTTGTATCATTGTAACATTAGCAATATAATCAATCAAGAGAGCATAGGAGAGCAAAAGTAGAGAGTTGTGTAGAATAAAACCCATGTACTTAAGTTCTAGATTAATACAAGGATCTTTAGTTCAGACTCATGGTGTTCAATTTCTTTTTATGTCTGTATATGCTGATTGATATGTGTTTGTTTACTCTCTAGTATGCATTTGCTTAGATACATGAATGTGTGATTTCATATTTAATGTTTCAAATCTGAAGAGAGGAAGAGTAAAGAATGAGTTTCAATTGTTTCTTTGTCTGAGCAAGAGTTTTCTTGCAAGGAGTGCAGTGAAATTGTCCGCAAGGTGTGCATTGACAGAAGTTAGAGTTCGTCTCTGCAAGCTTAGAGGGGATAGTATTGTTCTCATTTTCGCAGGAGTGCAAGTTAAGCACAGGAGTCGTGCAAAGTGTGCACTGGCTGAGAAGAGTCTCAGAGTTTGAAACCTGAGGGAGTTGTTGAAAAGACTACTATCATAGAGGGTGCACAGAGTCTAAGAATTCAAATACTTGGAGTGCATTTGAAGAAGTGCCACAAGGAGTTCCCGTAGGAAATTCTCCCAAAAGACTTGAGGGTTTTTTCAATCAATCTCAAGAGGGCTAGTGCCCTGAAGTATTGGAAGGAGGCGTAGTGACATTGGTTGTTGGTGGATAAGTTTCGTGAAGGCATGCTTGTTAATTTCACAGGAGTTGTTAAGGAGGCATTGGACGGTTGGAATTCTCTGAGGGAAATTCACGAAGTCCCGAGAACCATCAGATCTTGCAGAGGATCAAGAAGGATTACGGGGAGTGTTTTTCTAAGTGAAAGCTCAGGAGAAATTAGGCCCTAGGATCTGAGAAACAAGGTCCAGTAGATCACTCATGTAATCGCATATCGGGCTTTCATGGGTTGAAGGACCAAGAGCTTAGCATCAGGATTCGCGAAGTCATGAAGTCTGAACTCCAAAAACAAAAAAAAAAAGTGGGAAGTTCCATCGTGGGACCTGCGTTGGCGACGTGACGAAATTTCACCATTTCAGCATATCAGAGGATAAGAGGTTAAGAATTTTGTCCCAAAAGTCACGAAACCATGAAATAATATGAGTTGTCTTTTAGAAGGAGGACACGTGTCGCGAGATCCTATCTATTGGGGATTCAGACATTGGGGTTCAAAGAAGGAAGTCCTTCGACTTCACAAGTAGCGAAGTCATGAGAGAATCGCAACTGTCCATCTGAGGAGGATAGGTGGAAGAGATCAGAGGATCTTGCGAACTCGGAGGTTCACAAGGTGAGAGCCCAAGATTCGGGTGCTCCGAGTCGCGAAGTCGTGAAATCGCAAGGAGCGAGGATAGCTGTTGGATCCAGGTCATGGGAGGACCATTGGATCGGGAACCCCATCACATTTCACGCATTCGGGGGTTTGAAGGTTGAAAGGAGTCACTTTCGACATCAGAAGTCACGAAGTGTCGAAATCCGGGCATGAGGGACACATGGCAGAACCACAAAGTGGGCCCAAGAAATAGACAGGTAGACACACGTCACCTAGTGGAAGGGGTCAACACTCTGTTGACTCTCGCATATCAGGAATTCATGAAGTAAGAGCACGAGGGCTCGACATTGAAACTCGCAAAGTGGCGAGTAGCAAGAGGTGCTATTAATTAAGCCTAGCCAATGGTCACGCGTGGAGGGCGCTAACAAAGGAAGAGTTGTACCCATTTCGTGATCTCGGGTATCGCGAGATTGGAGGAGGAAGAGTTGGAGTTACGACTCACGAACGCGCGAGTGGCGAAGTTACGACAAGCACCTTTGGAATTGGGCCTTGGTCATAGTGTTGTAGTATCTTGTGGAGAAAGGAGCTCACGCCTAGTGTCGTTTGCAAAGGACAGCTTCCCGAAGACCTATGGATCGATTTGAAAGGAGATTCTAGCAGGGAATCTGAAAGAGTCGATCCGGCTCGAAGGGGTTAAAGAACGATCCTGTGAGTGGGTCTCGGTCCGAGGGCTGATAGGTCTACGTCAAAAACTAAAATAATTTTGTTAAAGAGGAAAAAAATAAAAAAAAATGAAAAACCTTTAAAAGAAAAATATATAGAAAAACAAAAAATTCATCAGAAATCACTTATAAGCTCAAAGAAAATACCAATAAATATTGTCCATCATAACTACTAACTTGACACGATTTCTAATGGGATTAATAACCTTTTAAACGTTCACACTAAAAAAGGTAGCAACCATACCACTATGCCATATGTAATACAAGTAATTACAAGTAGAATATCTCTAAGGAATAACTCATACTTCTGAACATAAATTCCTAAAGAATATAGTTGCATATTTTTAATGAAGTAGATTATTTATAAAAATTTACATATTGTTGGATATAGTTATGGAAATGATTGAACAAATTCTGAAATATTATTTTGATATTGTTGAAATTTATATAAATAAATCTAATTATACCATAGAATACACATGGGAATTATTAAACTGAATATAATTTTATCTTTTGAAGACCTGTTGGATGTAAACTTCTTGTGTCTCTTATATATGTTTGTATGTATTTGTTACATAATACTAAAACTAACATTTGATATCACAACTGATTTTCTCATGCTGCACTCATTGTGTAATCACATAAAATACTAATGATAATGTTTCATAAATGTGTGTGTGTGTGTGTGTGTGTGTGTGTGTGTGTGTGTGTATTGGAATTGTGTGAACATAATGTCATCATGGATTTGTTGGAGATATTAAATACAACTCATGATATTTATGCTTATGTGGACTCTCTCTGTCATGGAAAGAAGAGTAGTTAGTCTGTTAGACAAGACATGGAGTAATGTTAGTAGGAACGATATAAAATGAGTCGATCTTTGTCTTTCTCGAGCTCTATTATGCAGATAGAGTCAGTCAAATTTATTTTCGTCTTACTTGTTTTGAGTCAGTTTTAAATTTATAGGAAGTCTCAGTCTTAATATATTTATGTCTAAGTCTGTAGGTAGTTGATATAGAAGGGAGAGAGAAAAAAAATTAATTTTTAGAGAAGCAACAATTGTATAGCGAGTCAGAGAAGTCTGAGAGAACAAACTGCGTGTTTTTGAAAGTCCGTAGAAGTTGTTGGAGCCGAAGCTCGACATAGTTTATATTTTATAACAACATGCAACGCCCAAGTTCATAATATATTAAGTATCTGTGTGTTGATTTATTTATGAGTTTCTCTTGTATTCAAACACTTCATAAATATATTCTATGTTTCTGCATAACTTTTAAGTAAGTTCATGAGTTCTTGACTCTACATTGAAAGTATTTTTTGTGAGTTTATGCGTTGAGAGTAGCACAACGGAAAGAAATTGTTTTATTAACTGTTATCATCACAGTGTGTAGTATATTGTGTAGTATGAGAACTGGGTGGTAAGTTCTGAGAGTTCAACAATGAATAATTACAGTGTGGAGTCTTTGCAATTATGCTATGCAGAGTTTGTTTGCGCATTATAGATCCAATCTCCTGTATCAGAGAAGGTTGATCAAAGTAAGTTTCAAGAGTAATTTACAAGAGTAGTAGCTCTATTTTAAGGTGAAAATATAGCTTCTACTTCAATTCTAGAACATCCCACTTTTCCAGGAAAAAATTATGAGTTTTGGTCCTTGATCATGAAGGCATTATTTTGGGGTCAATATGTATGGGAGATAATCGAGAATGGCTATGTGGAACAAACAGATCAAGAATCATACAATGCATTCACATAAGATGAGAAGGATGATTTGAAATATCAAAGGAAGAAGGACAGAAAGGAAATGTTTTGCATACATGAATCCATGCACACATACTCCCAAGATTTGCATAAACAAAGAAAACCAAGGAAGCACGAGACATATTATAAACTTCTTATCAAGGTATGGACAAAGTCAAGACTTCAAAACTACAAATTATTAGAAGATATTTTGAAACTCTGATAATGAAAGACACAGATTTAGTAGATTCTTTTTACATCCATGTTATTGTCCTAATAAATCAGATTAAGTATCATGGAGAAACCATAAAGGATAGAAACAGTGTTGAGAAGGTACTTAGGAGTCTTCCTCCTAAATTTGATACCCTTTTTGTGACTTTGGAAGAGAACAAAGACCTGAGTTAGTTTAGTCTAGATGAGGTGCAAGCCTCCCTCATTAATCATGAACATATATTGAATAGGTCCAACATGTCATTAGAAAATTCATTTTCCGCACAGTCATATATAAGTTGTGGAAGAGGAAGGGGGAGAGATATCTCTAGAGGTAGAGGAAGTAGTTCTACAAGATGTGGATGAAGTAGTAGTCTTGCAAATAATGGTGGAAGAGGACCAAACCCAAATAACAGTCATCCAAGTAATCAGATATTTGAGAAATCAAAAATTCATTTCCATTACTATAAAAAGTATGGACATTATGTATATGAATGTATGAATAAATAGTATGATCATAAAAAGTAAGGTCAATGTCAATCAAACAACACAAATACTCCCTCTAGTCCTATTTTTATGGTGAACATTGAAGCAATGTCTATAGTCTCACCAGTTGAATGCATTGTTTCTGAATAAAGTCAATGTCTATAGTCAGCTAACTAGATTTATTCACTTACCAGTGAAACTTGTGACGTTCCCTTTAGGATGCACTACGTGCTCCAAGGGTGTCACTCACCTCTTTTAATTTTATTTGAACGAAGTGCCCTTCAACACTCACTACATGCTCCAAGGGTGACACTCGCCTCTTGACTGAATTTGGTAGAATTCAAACCCCTGGAGTCAATACTCCACTAGGTGATCTTCTGGGAGAGTAAGGGCCTCTAAGGAATAAGGCCCCTTCCTTATTGCGCACCCCTTAGAATCATCATGAGCGACTATCATAGTCTACCCTCACGACATTGTGGGTCTTCTCGAACTAGGTAATCGTTAACCTATAGTTCGAGCCACGGCGACAGTGCTAGTAGGCTATGGAAAGGATTGTTGGACCTTAGTTATGGAAGCAAGCAAAGATCAAGGAAGAAAAGGCGAAATGTGAACTACGCGAAAGACACAGTGATTGATACTCGGTTGAAGTGAACAGAAAAGATGGTGCGAAGTAATAAAAAGAAAGTCATTGGATGAGGAGATCGAGGATGACATATCAGCAAGGAAGACGGATCGTGGAAAACATAGCAAGTGGAAAAATCCATCGTTGGATGCTTTGGAGCATTGCATGGGAAGGAAGGAAAGACAGGCTAGCGAAGCCTTGAAAACATGGGTCAAGTTGACCTAGGGTTTTAGACACCTAGGGTTTTGGTATCTAGGGTTTTGACACCTACGTTTCGGCCTAAGGTTGTCAGTGAGATATTGTAATGTATAAATAAGAACCTAGAAGGGGGAAGAGGGTTCATTCTAGTTTTGTTATTAGCATGATTGATTATTCTTGTGTGAGAGAGAAGTGTTAAGTGTAGAGCCTTCTGGTATTGTAAGATCTTCATCTGGGTGCAAAGATCAACCCTACAGCTGGGTGCATAGGGAAGGGGGAGATAGAGAAGAGAAGAGAAGAAAGAAGATCTGCTAGCTAAGTGTGCAAACAAGAACTATATGCTTCATCTAATATATTATAAAGAACAATTTTGTGGACATATCCCTAGGGAGAGGGTGAACCATGTATATCTTGTGTTTTGCATGATTGATGTTGTGTTATTTGTCATTTGATATATTGTTATTGTATTTTTGTGTTATATCTAACAGATAGTTATGTGGAGTAGATCTGAGTTGGTAAGTGATATATAAATGTTGTATTGTTCTTGTATTGAATCCACGTGATATCCCCTTTGGGTGTAGACATCTATGTCCTGTAACCCCCTCATAGCTACTTCGAGTGAGACTACATCTACCTCGTAGGTGTTGCCAAAAGGTCCAGTAGTTAGGGCTTGTTGGTGGGTTGTTGTAGCATTGAACCCTGGGTCTGCCCTTGTGCCAACAAATGGTTTTGTTGTCGAGAGAGGAATATTCTTAAGGGAATGTCAAGGTGGTTTCCATCAAATACAAAGATTCAGAAGTGGATAGAGGATCAAGAAAAGGACTTTGCTGAAGTTGAGAATAAGAACCCTAATCTTAGTATAGAGGATTGGTTTGGAAGTTATATATTTAGTAATATACATGAGATTTTCTTTGGAGGGATTCATTAGGAGCTATACGAGTGGTTATATAGGTTAGCAGATACCCAGTTTGAGACCAAACCTAGACCTCCTGTGGTTTGGACATAGTTGTTGGTCAAGAAGGTCAAGAGAGTTGATAATGTCATTTCATGAGTGGTAGGTCACTGGTTTGATAGCACCATTGGAGGGTACATCACTGAGTTTGTTGTTGACATAGTAGAGTCATACAACCAAACTGAGAGGTATTTCTTTAAGGGACCCAGAGGAAATTTTTTACACTTTCTAAAGTTAAGGATCAAGATGATATTGCATG
>JZKD02S0059742.1:0-25902 GCA_000966675.3 Picea glauca
AAGTAGTCATATGTCTTCTGGATGTTCTTGAAGCGACGGTTGAGGCCTTGCAGATCCATCCGAGCCAGGAATGGTATGTAATCTCCAATGTTAAAAGAACCGGCTAACAGAAAAGATTCCTTGATCATTGAATCAATCCCTTCGCCGCCAATTAGGTCTTGATCAGAATACTTCCTGCCGAAGGCCATTCGGCATATTAGAGCATTGGTGAGCTCTGACGCGGTTTTGGTAATATTGCTCACGGGATGATCTGAAATATTAATGAGAGAGCGAATCATGGCAGAGGTCTCCTCTTCTCTTATAGAACGAAAGTGTTCTATTTGTCTGGAGCTCAGCAACTGTAAAACGCAGACCTTACGCAAATGCCTCCAGGAGGGGCCATACGGAGCCAAGGCGATGTCCGAATAATTATATGTCATATACTCAGCGGCGGCCGTTGGAGGTCTGCTGGCGAAAAGCCGATCATGGGTTTTGAGAAATTCCTTGGCCACCTCTGGAGTGGAGACGACTAAGGTCAGGGTGGAGCCGAGGCGGAGAGACATGAGAGGCCCGTATTTCAGAGAAAGAGCTGCCAGCGCTCGATGTGGAAGGCCTCCCAATAGAAGGTGAAGGTTTCCGAGAATGGGCAACTGAAACGGCCCCGGGGGCAGCAGCCTCCTTTTGCGTCCATGCAAGAAACTCCATGCAAGAAGAAGAGCAGTGACTAATTTAGTATAGAAGTACAAGCATTCAGGAACTGACCACTCAAAACCCAACTCATTCACCATTGTCATGACTCACTCCAGACAGCTCGTCTCCTGATCTGTAGTTGACTTCTGATATCCATACGCAGCTCCTGATCCTTATAATCTAACAAAGATCCGTTTCCATTTTATCTTTATTTAGGTAAGAACAACAAAGTAAATGTACATAGGGAACCAATATTCACCTTGGTAAGTGAGGGTGGATATTCGCTCAGTTGGCAAGATGTGGACACGCTCTCCCAGTTTGGGAAGAGGTCACAGGTTCAAGCCTAACTATGAGTCCCTGGGGCTGCTGCTTTTCCACTCCCATATCATCCACTATATGGGGAAGTATCAGGGTGGGTTCCCAGCGAGAACATTAAATGCTAAGTGAGAATGGATATGCACCTTCAGATTATGCACCTACATATTCAAGTACATAGCCACCCTCAAACAGCATAACAATATGCTTATTGTTAGCCATCGTACATACCATTGGAGATGAAAGCTTTGTTAGTTACATATTTAATATTTATTGGACATGAAAGTAGTTGTATATATTTATTGGACATGAAAGATTCGTTGGTGACATATTCATGTAACATTGGACAAAGATTTGTTAGGTGTATATTTAAGAACTGACAAAGTAGCTGTCTATATTCATTGGACATGAAAGAATGGTTGGTGACATTTTTATGTAACATGAAAGTATCATAATGGTTGGGATGTATATACTACCATCTCGGGTGCCTCCATTAAGATTTCAGTAACTATTTCTTTAATGTAGTCGGTGAAAATTTATTGGATTTTGCTTCCATTAAGATTTCAGCAACTATTTCTTTAATGTAGTCGGTGAAAATTTATTGGATTTTGCCCGATGACAAGCCTGCCTTTTTTCAAGGTTTCAAACTTTTATTATCATTTCAGGTATTGGATACGGCGCATTCAAATATTTGTCAGATCAGACAGACGTAGAGCCCTTAAAATTGTAATTTTCAATGTTTAATTTTTCATTTCCACGATCTGGCTCGCTTCATAGATTCTATATTACTCTGAAATTGCAGTTTAGAAATATTGAAATCGCAAATTGGCATCGATCAGATTTTTCCATTGATGGAGTGGGTTAAAATTTATTGGATTTTGGCCGAACACACGGTTTCAAACTTTGATTACCATTTCAGGTATTTGATACGGTGCATTCGAGTTTTCTCGTTTCTCTCGGAATCACCGAGATGAAAAGCTATTAAAACTATAATTTGCAATGTTTAGATTTTTTCTTTTCCACTGTCTGGGTGGATTTCGAGATGTTGACATTGCAATTAAGAAATATTGAAATGACTAATTGTTCTACGAAATGATCTCCCGGCCACCGAAGATGAAACCTCTCTGGTCCTTGAAATTCGTGCCCGTTCTCTCATCCGCTGTACCTTTTCCGACCTGCTCTTTTTGCGGCCATCCATTATCCGTCCGCCCTTCTTCCGGGGGCCGTCTCCGTTAGCACCCCGTCGCCGTTTGCGGATGGTTGAGTAACCAAAAGTCATAAATGCGATAGAATGGGTTCAAATTCAAAATTTAAAAGCCCGCCTCCAGATCCGACGTTCTCCAGATCAGACCGAGTGTCAGTCTCTGTCTCGGTCCACATGGAGTTTCAGTCTCTGTCTGTGCGATTCATACAACTTTGCGGCAGAATCAAAGTTACAGTCGGCAGGATGGCGAATTAAATGGAAAAGCAGAGGAGGAGCCAGCGGCAGTAAGGTTTGCCCCCCAGTTTGACGATCTCCACTGCTTTGAAACGCGGGTTAGATTCTGGTTGCCATGAGGCTCAACTTAACCAATGGGCAAATTGAATTTTACTACAGTGATGAATCATATAAAATGTATTCATTTAAATATGGTTTTTGGACGACTTTCCTTACTTCAAATGTTATGAAGAATTTATTTTAAATTCTTCTCATTATTTTTTAATGACTATCCTACAGTTTTACCGTCAAAATATGGACATTCAGATTGCAAAAATCACCCAAAGATTAATAATTGTAATCGTGGATTCTAATGGCACAATTTCAAGAGGAAAATAAAAAACCCTTACAGCGTTGTATCTGGATTATGGAATTTGTATCTTATGATTAAAAACAGAGTCAGCTAACTACGTTGCCCAATGGGAGGTCTTCGACACCGGGCTCCCATCCTTATAATGTCGGCCGTCCCTGTCCAACGCTTTCCGTTCTCCCGTTTTTTTTGGGGCTCTTCTTGTTCCCGTTGCTCTAGTTGGTTGTAAGTGGACGTCCCCTCGAGCATTCAATGCAGGGTGGCATCCCGTTCCCGTTGCTCTAGTTGATTGCAGGTGGACGTCCCCTCGAGCATTCAATGCAGGGTGGCATCCCTGCAAGCCAGCCACCTTCTCCTCCCGCACCCCTCCTCCTCTCCTCCCCATTGCCTGTGCTTGCTCCTGCGCTCGTTTTTGTGCTCACCGTTGCCATTGCCTGCTCCTGCTCCATTGTCGGCTCTTGCTCCATTGCCTGATGCTCCCGTTTCGTTCTCACCACTGTGCTCGTGCTCCTGCTCCCTCTTCTCACTGGTTCGAGGTAAAAGTAAGCATTGTAATGTATAAGATAACGATTAATGCACGATTACACGATTATATTGGTATACACGGTATATGATTACACGATATACGATTAATACCCGTGAAATTGTTGCATTTGTTTTTATATGATCTGAAAGAGTGCGGTTTTGGATATTTTTTATCCTATTCCATTGTCCCACAGTCACAGCTCTCCTTGTGCTTACTTGCAACTGTCAATGCCAGAACATTCAAATATTAACCTCCTGCAATGTATTTTCTGAAATCACCCAGCAAACGGAGTGTGGGTTTCTCTGAAATCACCCAGCAAACGGAGTGTGGGTTTCTCTGAAATCACCCAGCAAACGAAGATCGCTTGCTCACCATTGCCAGATGTTCTGTTGAAGAGCAGACCTAAGAGATGAGCTAGAGGACCCATTAAGGCAAACGGTCTTCCGCGTGGCCTCTTCATCATTGTAGGCCATATTCATAAACATAACCACATTCCCAAACTTTTCATTTGAAGATGAAGAAGACGATGATAACAGGGAATTACTCCCTTCATAGACTTTATAGGTAACATCCTTACTGTTAGCGTCAGAAGTCACCCCTGGATTGCAGCAGGAGCAAAGCCCGACGCCCATCAGTTTATGTCACGATTTGTTTAATGGGGTGATCGAATGGAAGTTAACTCAAAACGATGTGGTTCTAACCCCGAAACTAGGCCAGGCATACATGGGCAAGTAAGGTCTTAGATAAACTTCAAACAGTAAGTTGTAGTAAGGGTGAGTAGGGGGAAGACTTGTATAAGAGAAAAGCAAAGGTCTGTTGTAAACATCTGGTTTCTAACAGATTGTAGGGGAAAACATCTAAACGCAAGATCTTCTTACATTCGAATGCAGAAAACTGGACAATACAACAATGCAACGATAAATCCTTTATCATAACATCATTGCAATAATTCGCACGAATCAGTCGATCACGAACTCTCTCAGTATGAGATGAAAACTAGATGGAGTGAGAAGATTGTCTGTCATTAAACAAGAAATCTTACATACCGCAGTATACATAACCAGAGAACTAGAATGTTTGTTAAAACTTTACAATCGGGAGCTTCGCTCTACCATCGATGATTACCCAAAATGGTGAAAACGCCTTTATATACTCAAAACAACAACAACAACAAAAACAAGACGCTGCATTAAAAACATTGTGTCTGCATGTCTTCTGACAGTCTCCGCATGCAGACTCTGGCCGATCGTGCACCCAAGACAGACGCTATCAGATTTCGGACTGTCCTGCTGCAGATGAATCGACCAACTTTAGTCCTTTGCTGGACTTTCTTTTTATGGTGGAGATGATGCTCAACCACCAACAACAACCACAATAACTGCTTTCTTGGGATTGGGGACAACCTCGATCAACTCTGCCTTCTGGGACATGGAGGTCTTCTCGAGGGGCCACCTAGACCAGTCGAACGGTTCATGGGATGAGAGGTGGAAGACGTGGCATGCTTGACGAGGATGTTGTAGGTGCCAGTATGGTGAAGGTGAGGCGGGGGGAAAAGGGGTGCTTTTGTGGAAGTGATACGGGGACAGAAATGGGAGCTGTGACATCAGCTGAGGAATGTCACGCGGTCTGAATAGGACAGAGGAGGAAAGAGCATGGAGTGCGGGAGTATAGGAGGAGGTGACTGGGAATGAGAGGGACACATGGCAGGAGACGAGAGGACGACAAGCTGAGGAGGTGCCATGTGGATGGAGAGAGGGAAGTTGGATAGAGGACATGGGAGGAGGGAGGTGGTAGGTGGAGAACAGGTGGCAACGGGGAGGACGATACCAAAGGTGACACGACAGGCAAGGGGCCCCACAATAATAACACATCATTCCGAACCCCCCCTCTTTCATTAAAGACAAGATGGCAAAGGGGGGCCGGAAACCCTTGAGCGTCGCTGATTTAGGCGCCCCGATCCTGGCCGCCTAGATCCATGCTCCCTTTAAGTCCAATGCGCCCGAGTTTCATCGATGGATGGACGGCTGAGATGACCTCGACGCTTTTACTACGAAAATCTCGAAAGGCCCCACCTATGGCTCAGATCTTGCGCCGCGTGTCCTTTAGATGAACGACCTAGATGGCTTTGATGTCAGAAGAGGGCTACCTCCATTACCAGGCTCGCTTGACGTGACCGGGTGCTAAGACCATAGGCTCGACTTCAAAGGCGCTTATCGGCGTTTCAGGGTTCGGGGTTTCGAGATGTAGAACGACATGAAACCCTCACCCTTCGAACTCTCGAATGCCGAAAAGCCGACGTGACTAGATCTTGCGCCACGCGTCCTTTGGATGGACGACTGATATCATTTCTTGCATGTAATATAAACGCTACCCATCGCACTAATCCCAACGCAACTCCGCTAACCGCGATTTCCCGCCGACCGTCGATTTGCTCTTATGGATGAATTTGGGCCATTGACAACATAATTTCGCCCGCTCACTTGATTTTTAGCCTGAAATGGGGCTTTACGTGCTACGCTTGGGCGTTCTTTGTGCAACCTGCAGACCTGGATGCTCTCGGGCCCAAGACAAGAATTGTTGCTAACACTTACAATGCATTCTGTCACCAGAAACCATTTCTACAACTTCTAGGCATCCACCACCTATGATAATTTCAACAAAACTTTGGATTCCATGTATTCTGTGAATTGGGTTAAATTAGCTTCAGACCAGGACGGTCGTGCACAAACTTGTAACTACTATTTGAGTTTCATGATTCTGTTGCTCTGAAACATCGTTCAAAATAAGATTGTTCACTTTACAACCCGACCTACAATATACACAACCAAATCTCGAATGGCTTTACTTAGAACACATAACACGAGTTTACAAACACAGAGAAAAAGAGGAACACGATTTATGAGCAAATATAGAAGAGCAGATGAAAGAAACAGTGCAGGTAGAAAAACAGGGAAAGTAACAAAATGTATATTCAAAATTTCTTATTTGTTGAATTACACAGTGCACAAGTGGTGGCAAAGAATTTACATGTATTTATAGTTTTTCATTTGCCTCAAACACATCATCATCTTTTTATTCCATTCTATATTTTCCTTCAATCTCACATTTTTCTTGGCCAAACAAAGAAACCAATTTCACATTGGTTTTCCATTCTACATTGTCTTCAATCTCACATTTTTCTTTCCCAAGAGAGAAACCAATCCTTTAGATGATTCAAGAGTGCAACAACCAACAAATACCACCATGATGGTTCTTCATCTTTATTCTGAAAAAACCAATAAATATTAGAATAAAAATAGCAAGATGCTCCTTTACTAAATATTATACAACACATAAGAAGCTACCAAAATATTAATGTCATATATATACCTTTATCAACATGATATTAGGGTGTGGGCATTTGTTTGGAGAAGCAAGGCAGAGAGTGAAAGCCAGTCAATTGTTTTGAGCTCAAATTTGTGTTTGCAATGAGTTTGGCTACCTGATTAGACCTAGTTTTAAACTGTTATACCCCAACAATCTGTTAAATTTGGCAGCATCGACAGTGATTCTCCAATGAGAGGCCATATGGGCCAACCTGAGGCTAGCTAGGGAGATTTGGAGAATCAACCGGTTTTTTGAGGTATTGACAAAAGCTAGGAGGAATGTACAACCTCTGTGATTCAAACCAAAAGTCAGGATGAACGAGATGTTATGTGAGTCTAATGCAAAAGTCAAGGGGAACGTACAACCTCTGTGAGCATAAACAAACTACTGCAAAAGTAAGGGGGAACATACAACCTTTGTGAACCTAGTCAAACCTTGTGAGCGATGAGCAAAAGTCAAGGCATCTAGCAAAATTTAGGTTGAATATAAAATTAATATGAGCTAGAAACAAACGATATTCCTAATATTGCAAATGATATAAATGTATTGATATAATGATATTCCTAACATTATCCACCATGAAGAGAAGTTTGAATTGCCTTGTAAAGAGTCCAGTTGTAACTAAAGTCTTAAGTCTAGTTCTATTTTAGAACTAAAGTGTAATGTTGAGTTGCAACTGAAGTCTTAAGTCTAGTTCTATTTTTGAACTAAAGTGTAATGCTGAGTTGTAACCAGTCTCAAGTCTAGTTCTAAGTCCGAACTAAAGTATGAAGTTGATTTATGATTAACTCACACAAACATGTTACTATTTCGAGCCTCTCCTCTTCCCCTCTTCAGCCTATATAAGCAGAGGTCGGCCCCTTTCTTCAACAGAGTTTTTGAGATGCAGGTTAAGGGTGAAGCAATAGAGGCATACATCAGTGATAAAGTGGCATCATAGCAAAGCAACATATCAGTGTTGTATATCAACAATAGAGGCAACATATCATAGGTGTATTTCAGCAAGGTCTTTTAGGTCTTTATCAAGTCAGAGTCATCTTGGCAAGCTCTTTAAGAGCAGAACATTCATGGTGGATATTTGTAAGTGATCTTACATTATTAATGCAATAAAGGAATATCGTTTGCTAGGTTTTTTCTCCTTGTACAGGGTTTCCCCAGGGTATATGTGTTGTTGATGTGCATGCTTACTCATCTACATGGTTATTGCTATTCGATTATGACTTGGTAGTGTTGAAGTGTGTTAAGATGGAATCAAAGTATTGAAGAAAATAAAAAAATTAATTTGCATAAGAAATCAAGCTCATAATTTAACATGGTACCAGAGCTTAGGGTGTGTTAAACGTGTTGAAGTGCAACAACAGGTACAAACAGATCCAAGCTAGCTTGATTAAGTTTCCAGTGTGAGGTCCATGGCATCCTCCATTTCAATCAGGGCCGAGGATAGGCTCGAAGGAGCTACTAACTTCAATGTGTGGAAGATCTGGATAACAAATAACTTGCAAGTGCATGATCTTGAGCAGTATGTGACCACAATGGTGGAGGAACCCATTACTAATGCAAAAAGAGAGACCTTCAGGAAGAGTCAAGCAAATGCCAAGTGAATCATCTTTGACTCAATAAAAGACAGTATAATGTCTGCAATGACTTCGTTAATGACTACCAAGGACTGTATGGATACCTTGGTGAATCTATATGAGAAACATGCTCCAAGTCAGAAGAGGACACTTAATCACAAGATTAAGTATTTGAAGATAGAGAAAGGTGAATCAATGGCATCTTTCTATTCCAGGATAGCCCAGATCAGAGATCATCTTTTGGTCACAGGAGTGACAGTAGACGATGATGATTTAATGCAGGCCATTTTTTACGGTCTTCCTTCTTCATGGGAGACCTTCTTATTCAGTGTAAGTGGGAGAGAGATTCAACCCATGTTTGAGAGGTTATGGCATGATTGCCTCCAGAAGGAGAGTCACACAGCTACCAAGAGTGACCCAACAAAAGAAGAGCACTAAGCTTTAGCATCTAGATTCAAGGGAAAGAAGAAAGAAACTTTCCAGAAAGGCTCTCAGTGGAATCCAAACACCAAAGGTACATTCAAAGGCAATAATATTTATACATCTAAGATTAAATGCTTTAGTTGTAATAAGTTGGGTCATTTTGCTAAAGATTGTTGGTTTAGCAATAAATATCGAAGGAAATGGAAACACCATGCCTCAATTGTCGAGGACGATGAATCCAAAAGAAATCAGAAAAGACCTTCTAATGAGAAAGAAAATAGAAAATAATATTACTTGTTTTTTGCCTTATCCAGTTCAGTTTCCATGAAGCCGAAAAATTGGTTAGTAGATAGTGGTGCATCAAAGTACATGACAAGGTTCAAGGAGATCCTTTCAGATTTAGAGACAAAATATTTTGCAAAGCATGTTGAGCTTGGGGATGACAAATGTTACAAGATAGAGGAAGTAGTCTCTATCTCCTTCAGATTGGAATCTGGCGTTAGAATTCATGTTGATGAAGTATTATATGTTCCAGGGCTCAAGAAGAATCTACTATCAGTTGCAACCCTTGAGAACAAGAGATATTGGATGATCTTCAAGGATGGGAAGGCACTACTATGGGCTAAAGGTAGCCACTTAAGTACAACAGAACCCATTGGAACTTGCAATGGATGATTGTACGTCGTGTCAAGATAGTTAGTTCAGGCATTGACTCATGATGCGACTAGCTCCAACGAGTTGTGGCATAGAAGACTTGGACATCTTCATTACAAAGCTCTTCCAGATCTACATAACATGGTATGTGGCATGCCCTCTATTTCTCTTAGTAAAAATGAAATTTGTAAGGGATGCATGCTAGGTAAAAATATAAAGAAAGCATTTCCTAGTAGTGACAACAGAGCTCAGGGCATCTTAGATCTGGTTCATTCTGATGTATGTGCTCCCATGTCATCTCCCCCACTTAGTAGATGTTTGTATTATGTCATTTTTATGATGATTACTCAAGAAAATGTTGGATATATTTTCTTAAAGCTAAAAGTGACACATTTGATAAATTCAAAGAGTATAAAGCCTTTATTGAAAAGTAGACAGGGAAACACATCAGAATCCTTAGAAAAAACAATGGAGGAGAGTTTGAATCTCTTCAGTTTGAGGATTTCTGCAAGTCAATAGGAATCAAGAGATAATTGACTATGCCATATAACCCTCAACAAAATGGAGTTGCTGGGAGGAAAAATAGGACAATTTGTGAGGCAGCGAAAGTAATGATGTTTGACCAGGATCTGCCAAATTCTTTATGGGAAGAAGCTACCTCCGTTGCCGTGTAATTCAGAACAGGTGTCCACATGTTATCTTGAAGGACAAGAGTCTTGAAGTGGTCTTTTCAGGGATCAAACTTGAAGTAGGGAATCTAAAGATATTTGGGTGTCCTGTGTATATTCATGTCCCTCAGGAAAAGAGGACAAAGATGGAACCCTCAGGCAAGAAAGGGGTTTTTTTGGGGTACAGTGAGAACTCCAAGGCTTACAAGATTTATGTACCGGGTCAGAGGAAAATAGAGGTAAGCAGAGATGTGACTTTCCATGAGGAAGCCGCATTTAAGAAATCTAGAGAGCTTCAACATGAATCAGAAGCAGTTCATCCAGCTTCACCCTCTTCTGAAAATGAAGAGTCAGATGATCAGAGGGAGGAACCTCGTGAAGGGCCAAGTAATGAGCCCCTAGCACCTGCTGAAGTGTTAGAAAGAACTCTTGAAGAACCTCTAGCCAAAAGGAATCCAGGGTGGCTTAAAGAAATAGTGCAGGAAGTAGAAAGGATAGCTTCTCCCAAAGGAACTTTCAGGGAAAGGAAGAGGTCTCATAGGTTTGGAGGCTATGTTGCATTGATGAGAAACATTAGCTATGCCACTCCTTCTTCATTTGAAGAAGAAGATAAATTACAAGTATGGAAGGATTCCATGCTTGATGAATACATGTCTATTATAAAGAACAATGTTTGGAACATTGTGCTGAGGCCAAAAGACAAATCAATGGTTTCTTCCAAATGGATCTATAATATCAAACATGTAGCTGATGGAAGTGTGGAAAAGTTCAAAGCAAGATTTGTAGCTAGAGGCTTCACTCAGAAAGAAGTAAACGACTACGAATATACTTTTTCCCCTGTAGCTAGGTATACCTCCATTCAAACTATTATTGCTTTAGCTCCCGTTTTTGGTTGGAAGCTACATCAAATGGATGTAAAAACAACACTCTTGAATGGAAAGATTGAATAGGAGGTATTTGTGGAACAACCAGATGGTTTTGTATTGCATAACAAAGGAACTCATGTATGCAAGCTAAGGAAGGCCTTGTATGGTCTTAAGAAGGCTCCCAGAGTTTGGTATGACAACACTGATGGATTTCTTAAAAGCCTAGAATTTCATAAAAGTGATGTTGATGCAAATATGTACTTCAAGGTAAGAGGTAACCAACCTGTTATACTAATCTTGTATGTTGATGATCTCTTTCTACCATGAGATGAAGGGATAATAGCTTGGTGTAAGAGGGAGCTAACCTCAAAATTTGAGATGAAAGACATAGGCTTGATGCATTACTTCCTAGGATTGGAAGTGTGGCAAAGACAGGGCGAGATATTTCTGGCACAAGGAAAATACAAAGTGGATTTACTAAAGAGGTTTGGTATGATAGATTGCAAATCTATGTCTACTCCGATGGTTACCAACCTCGGGAAGTTGCATGATTTTGATACAGGTTCAGATTTGGTAGATCCCACCATGTATACGAAGCTGATTGGATCATTGATGTACATGATCCACACTAGGCTAGATATATGCTATGCAGTGATTGCAATGAGTCAGTTCATGACTGAACCGAGACAGAGACACTAGTTGGCAACAAACCACATCTTGAGATATCTTAGGGGGACCATTACTTATGGTCTGAGATATACATCTAGTGGTGGTTTATTTATGCATGGGTATGAAAATGTTGACTGGGCAGGAAGCCCAGTGGATCGGAAGAGTACTTCAGGATACTATTTCAGTTTAGGATCCTCTATGATCTCTTGGTCAAGTTGTAAGCAGGGATCCATTGCATAGAGTACAACAAAGGTTGAGTACATTGTAGCAAGTGATGCTAGCAAGGAAGCAATATGGCTCAGAAAATTGGTTTTTGGGTTGTTTGGAGACAAGCTCGAGACAACGGTGGTTCACTGTGATAATCAAAGTTGCATAAAATTGACATAGAACCCGGTATTTCATGACAACTCAAAACATATTGACATGAAGTACCACTACATCCGAGACTTGGTCCAGAGAAAAACTGTAAAGTTAGAGTACATAGCCACGAGCGAGCAGGTAGCTGATATCCTAACCAAGCCTCTGACCTCGAGAAAGTTTGTGCAGCTGAGAGACAAGCTTGGTGTGGCTGAGAATGATTCTCTCACTGAGAGGGAGTGTTAAATTTGGCAGCATCGATAGTCATTCTCTAATGAGAGGCCATATGGTCCACCCTGAGGCTAGCCAAGGAGATTTGGAGAATCAACCAGTCTTGTGAGGTATTGAAAAAATCCAGGGAGAACGTACAACCTCTATGAGTCAAACCAAAAGTCAGGATGAACGAGATGCTATGTGAGTCTAATGCAAAATTCAAGGGGAACGTACAACCTATATGAGCATAGACATTCTAGTGCAAAAATTAGGGGGAACGTACAACCTCTGTGAGCATAAACAGACTAGTGAAAAAGTCAGGGGGAACATACAACCTATGTGAGCCTAGTCAAACCTTGTGAGCCATGAGCAAAAGTCAAGGCATCTAGCAAAAGTTAGGTTGAATATAAAATTCCTATGAACTAGAAACAAACGATATTCCTAATATTGCAAATGATATAAATGTATTGATATAATGATATTCCTAACATTATCCACCATGAAGAGAATTTTGAATTTCCTTGTAAAGAGTCGAGTTGTAACTAAAGTCTTAAGTCTAGTTCTATTTTAGAACTAAAGTGTAATGTTGAGTTGCAACTGAAGTCTTAAGTCTAGTTCTATTTTAGAACTAAAGTGTAATGTTAAGTTGTAACTGAAGTCTTAAGTCTAGTTCTATTTTAGAACTAAAGTGTAATGTTGAGTTGCAACTGAAGTCTTAAGTCTAGTTCTATTTTTGAACTAAAGTGTAATGCTGAGTTGTAACCAATCTCAAGTCTAGTTCTAAGTTCGAACTAAAGTATGAAGTTGAGTTATGATTAACTCATGCAAATAGGTTACTATTTTGACTCTCTTCTCTTCCCCTCTTCAGCCTATATACGTAGAGGTCGACCCCTCTCTTCAACACAGTTTTTGAAATACAGGTTAAGGGTGAAGCAATAGAGGCACACATCAGTGATAAAGTGGCAGCATACCAAAGAAACATATCAATGTTGTATATCAACAATAGAGGAAGCATATCAGAGGTGTATTTCAGCAAGGTATGTTAGGTCTTTGTCAGGTCAGATTCATCTTGGAAATATATTTAAGAGTAGAACATTCATGGTGGATATTTGTAAGTGATATTACATTATTAATGCAATAAAGGAATATTGTTTGCTAGTGTTTTTCTCCCTGTACAGGGTTTCCCCAGGGTATATGTGTTGTTGATGTGCATGCTTACTCATCTACATGGTTATTGCTATTCAATTATGATTTGGTATTGTTGAAGTGTATTAAGCTGGAATCAAAGTGTTGAAGAAAATAAAAGAATTAATCTGCATAAGAAATCAAGCTCATAATTTAACACAATCCTTCTTGGTTCATCAAGAAACTGACAGTAAGAGGGAGAAGTATAGTTGGTAGTGGGTTTGTGTATGATTCAATCTGATCAGAATATTCCTCACACCCTTTTAGGTCACTCTATGCATGGTGGTTTTACTTGGCATATACACACCAAATGAATTTAATTACTGCACAAAAACAATGCCCAACAGAGCCACGTTTTTACCATAAAAAACTAACATTTTGGCAATTAAAATGCCACAAAAATGGTGCCCAACAAACAAACCAATTTTCTTATAAATCAAACTAATCTGGATGAAGTCTCATTCATGTAACAACTAGTATTTTTTTTGTATTATCATAAATAAAACAATTCAGGGGAAATTTTCATGATCATAACCATACCAAACAACTATTACCATTCATAGATAATATGATAGTTGAGAGAGGTTTTATATGGCTGCATTGAACCTGTAGCTTTCACCCATTTACACAGAAAATTCATTAAGGTAGTAGAGGAGGAGGAACTAGCCATAGGCCACTCTCTCTCCATCCATACACAATGTGGGTTGGCTAAGCTAGGTTGCTTCCATGAGGGTGTTCTCATGGATGCTTATTAGTCCCATGTTTCCCATGCTTGGATATAGAATAAATTACTCAAGAAACAACATAAAAACCAAGACTGATTCCTACATAGAGCAATGCCTTCGAGACTTGTCTAGAATCCCACAATAAAATACCCAATAACAATATGCTTAGCAAATTAATAGCACAAGAGTATACTACTTCGTTTTTGTCAATGGAGCATGTGGGAAACAATTTAGTTAAGTGGGATTCACTGCATGTATCATAACACAACACTCACATTTCATTCCAATGATAGTGTAAACAAATTGGGAAGAATGTTGCACATGCATACAGGGATTCCAAATTAGAACACATATAGAAAACTAAGATTTTGATTGTATTATGTGATTAACATGACTAAAGACCCTTGGTGAGTTCTCCATCAAGCCAAGGTCTGATCCCAAATGCTACTGCGACAAAGCAAACTATATATACATGATGCATCAATCACAATACTTTAGCTATAACATAAAAAAATATCATAAATTATTCATGCCCGTACTGGCCCATAACTGTTCTTATCATTTATTTTCATGGGTTTTTATTCTATCATTTATAAATCTACAAAGCACACAAATTTTGTATTGAAGAGGCCTCTACATTTGTAGTGACCCGTGGATAAGGATTGAACCAAATTGGTTGATGGATTTACTTAGTGGATTCATTGATTGCAGGTCAGGATCCTCAGTCCTTGGCACATGATTTGGTTTTATTGTTAGAATGATTCAAGTCCAAGAAATCGAAACTTATTTTTGTTAATTTGGGAACAAAAATATTTAAATTGTGGTCTCTTGCCTCACAACCAATACACATACCACTTCTCCCATGCATATTTAATTTTAGTAAGCAATGTACATGTTATGCACATGTAACACTTCAAAACAAACAAACAAACAAAAATAAACTTCTCCAAAGAATATGCACATCCACTTAAGCTCACTTGTTCTCAATAGCATATAGAACAAATCCAGTCAATTGGTGAAAGCCAGTCCATTGTTTTTAGCTCAAATTTGTGTTTGCAATGAATTTGTCTACCTAATTAGACCTAGTTTTAAACCTTTATACCCCAACAATCCTTCTTGGTTCATCAAGAAACTAACAGTAAGAGGGAGAAGTATAGTTGGTAGTGGGTTTGTGTATGATTCAATCAGATCATAATATTCCTCACACCCTTTTAGTTTGCTCTATGCATGGTGGTTTTACTTGGCATATACAAACCAAATGAATATCATTGGAATTATGATTGTTTTACTTGTGCATGATCACCACGTGGAATCCTATAAGTCATTACAGGATAGACCGAGTCATAACTTTTATAATTAATAATTTTCCCTCCACTGTTGACAGAGGAATCACCTCCAATTAATATTTGAGGTTATACCAAGACCAATAGCATCATAAGAGGATGTTAAATGGTGTACCTTCCTTTGTGGCATTTGTTATTAGACCATATTTGATTGAATACATGTCAACATATGTTATTGTTGTCATTGGAAGATGCATGTATCTTTGAAAAAGACTCATAAAATTTAAATGTAGTTCCACCTGTAGATAACATGCTCCATATCAAAATATTTCCTTTTTCACCTGCAGCTAGGCCTATATTCTTCAATAAAATCACAGAATGGAGGATTTGGGCATATGAAAACAAGTCTGACACATGAAGAGAATTCAAAAAAATCCATAAACATTGATGCCAAAATATTTTGTTTGTTTTCCTGTATATCAACATCATTTTCATGTATCCTTAATTGTCATACAAAACTCCCAATCCATCAATGATATCATTGTGAAAGGAGATTTAATACAATGAGAATCTAGATGATGGTTCACTGGTATAAGAAGATAATTTTTTCTACATGGCACATTATATTATAATATTGTCAATTATTCTCAAGGATTCTGAATTATTCTTTGTGCAAGAAATCTCTGCATAGAAGTTTATTCTGCCTCTAAAATTGCATTTATATCAGAAGAGTTGTGCATTGGCTGTGGTATCTGTGTTAAGGTTAAATTATTGTTTTGAATAACTTGTAAGAATTGATACAAAATGAGTAATCAAATAAAAAAATGGAGGACTATCATGGGCATTGAGGTGCAAGACCCTAAAGACAAGATCACATTTTCTGGTAAAGATTTATTTTGGTCTGAAATATATCGAACAAACATGAGAATTGATCGGGTTGCGAAAATCCTTTTGAAAAGAGCTCCTGACTTTATTAGAGGGGAGGAAATGAATCAAGAATCTCCATGTACTTTCGTCCGCTGACAAAATAAACCCCCAAAATCAAGGGCTAGTGCTTCCTGATGATATGAGTTGTAAGTACATTAGAAATGCATTGTTTACATGTTGGTAATACAAGTGTTTTCTCATTTGTTATATGTATTTTTGTTTTAAACATTATTATGCAGTTATAATTTCTCATATGGCCCAGAGGATAAGAGAGTAAAACATACAAAGAAACAAAGGACATCCTTTGTGAAGAAGAAGGGTTGTCAGTGCCACTTCATCGTAAAGGTTATGATTCAAAACCCCGACGTAGCAATTTTGACATATAATGTGTATGGCCATGAAGATGGGGATGGATGGCCTTGTCATGGACAACATGATACTTTGGGTGAGGCTAGGTCCATGCATAAGCCAAGGCTTTCAAGAGACATGGTCTCTTATGTAGAAAGTTGTTATTTTTTGGAAGTGCCAGTTGATTCAGTTTGTAAAATGCATATAAAAAAGCATGTTGATATGGATGCCACAACTCGGGAAAGAAATTTTTTCTTGAGCAGGAAAGATGTTGTCAACATCTACAATCGTTTGATGAAGGGAAACTACTAACTGCACAAGAATGATGAAATGAGCATGAACCTTTGGTATAAAAAACACCAAGATGATTTTTTCTTTTACCAAAAGCCCAATGGTGGAGATGTCCCTTTCATAGCTGGAATTAAAACGCCATGGATGTTGGAGACCATGGTTAAGCTATCTCACAATAGCTTAATATCCATGGATTCAACATTTAATACAAATAAATATGAGTTAATTATGTTTCCAATGATTGATTTAGTATGATCATTTGATTTGTAGTGATTAAAGATAATTGATGGCTTAAACTTGACTACATATGTTCTTTTGAATATGACAGTATCAATTGTACACATTAGTAGCCTTTGATGAACAACAAAGCGGGGTGCTAGTTACATGGGTGGTAGCATCCCGAAATACGTCACATGATATTGCACAATGGTTGGAGCACCTCATGCATAGGTGTTACCAATTTCGTCCTGATTGAAAAGTTAATGACTTCATGGTTGATGATGCATTAGCTGAAATCGTTGCATTAGGGTAAATTCAATCTTGTTATTGTACATTTTAACTTGTATTTTTTCTATAAATATCACACTAAAGATGAATTGAATTTGGCAGGAGGATCACAAGGTGTGAAGTGATCTTATGTATTTGGCATGTACGATGAGCATGGCTAGAAAATGTCAATCGGTTGGATAGTAGTCCTGAAATAGAAAGCGAAATGTTCAATTAGTTAGGCATCATCATGAATTTTTTTTCCAATGACGAAGTGACAGATGCAATCGATGGGTTTTTCATCAAATTCGCAAATGAGAAAAAGTTATTGGACTATTTCTACAAGAATTGGGTTGCTGTGATAAAATCCGTAAGTGAAAGAAATTTTATTTGTATTATTATTTTTGTGTTTCGTAAAGATGATATCTTCACTAACTCATTTTTTATATGTAGGGATGTGAGTAAAAGGATGCAAAAATTTTCCGCATGCAAATCAAGAGACAAATAATGCTATCGAGTCATATCACTGTTACGCGAAGACCAAATTTCTATCAGATCGAAGAAAAAATTGTGCACATAGGATGGGCTGGTTATTGTATATCCTCCTGATAAATGTTAAATCCTATTACTGATTCAAGGAAATTTTGAAAAAATAGGGATATTTGAATAACTACAGGAAAGAGAAACAATATGAATCATTAATGGAAAAGGCAAAAAGAATTTCAGAAAGTGATCATTGTCTTCATGAGAGCATATCTTATGCCTATTGGGTAAGGAGTCAAACAAAGTGTGATAAGAAATATCTTGTCACCTGGTATCGCACAAATTTTATAGATTGTGATTGTCCATGGTCTATTTGTGGAAACATTTGCAAGCATGCCATAAAGGTGAATTGGTTATATTACCCCTTAGGTGATTCAAATTCATTACTAGATCATAATGCAATACCTAATTCATTCAATGACCCTCATGAGATAAGCGTACATGAACCAAATATTTATGTAGATGCCAACAAATATATTATGGCCAGTGATATTGTTGATCTATATGTTGAGGGACTTAAGTTGGCTAGAGAGGAGTTGTTTGGATACTTAAAGTTGCTTTTAAACAATCCTCCCTCTTCTTTGAACAAGACCGAACAATTGGTTGGTCTGGTTAAAAAAATATTGGATGAAGCCAACAACTTTCATATTATCGATTATGAATTCACCGTTGGGTTGGGTGATTTTGAGTCATATCTAAAGAGGAAGAAGAGTTTTCTTAGCCCTAAAAAGAATAACAAAATAAGAAAACAAAAAAAGTGACGTCTTAGAAATTGATTTGAATGTCCCTGCATGTGAATATGAACCATTTCAGTTTCAGTACCTCAACAAGCGATGGCTTCCTCGCTCCAATAATGTAGTGTCTATGGCCCCAGGTGAGTTTAATAGAGAAATGATATGATTATGTTTAGATTAGTGTATATAGACATCACCAGTTTTCAACAGCCTAGTGTGTGAATTGTTTGTGGAGGTACAACAATCAACTACTGTGGATTCATTCCAAGGACATAGACAAATACTATGTCATTCTAGTTTTCCTACCATTCCAAGTACTTTTGGTTGGACTCACAATTGATATAATCCATATTTTCATATGTGTATTACTTTACATGCCAATGTGGGCTTTATTATATATATAGGAGCTTCTTCTGGAGATATTCCTCCCTTCGAACATCCTCGGCTGGTTAACAACTCTCTAGTTGGTGATTTTACAGGTTTATTGTGATACACTTTCTCTCAGTTTGTTTTAATTGGTGTATTGAGTGTTTTTGATGTATTAATATGTTAACTAGGATTATGACAGGTAACTATAGTATGAGGGGAGAAGTATCCTCCATCAGAGGCAGTGTGTACCTCAACAAGCGAGGGGATTATCACTCCAACAATGTAGTGTCTATGGTCCCAGGTGAGTTTAATAGAACAATGATATGAATATGATTAGATTAGTGTATATAGACACCACTATTTTTTAATAGAGAAGTATGCGAATTGTTTGCAGAGGTGCAACAATCCGCTACTATGGATTCATTCCAAGGTCATAGATAGATACTATGTCATTTTAGTTTTCCTACCATTCCAGGTAATTTTGGTTGGACTCACAATTGATATAATCTATATTTTCATATGTGTATTACTTTACATGCCAATGTGGGTTTTATTATAGATATAAGAGCTTCTTCTGGAGATATTCCTCCCTTCGAACATGCTCGACTGGTTAACAACTCTCTAGTTGGTAATTTTACAGGTTTGTTGTGATATACTTTCTCTCGGCTTGTTTTAATTGGTGTATTGAGTGTTGTTGATGTATTAATGTGTTAACTATGATTATGACAGGTAACTATAGTACGAGGGGAGGAACAACCTCCACTAGAGGCGATGTGTACCTCAAAAAGCAAGGGCGTCCTCGCTCCAACAATGCAGTGTTTATGGTCTTAGGTGAGTTTAATAGAGCAATGATATGAATATGATTAGATTAGTGTATATAGACATCACCGTTTTTTAACAGAGTAGTATGTGAATTGTTTGCAAAGGTACAACAATCCACTACTGTGGATTCATTCCAAGGACATAGACAGATACTATGTCATTCTAGTTTTCCTACCATTCCAAGTACTTTTGGTTGGCTTCGTAATTCATATTATCCATATTTTCATATGTGTATTAATTTACATGCCAATGCGGGTTTTATTATAGATATATGAGCTTCTTATAGAGATATTCCTCCCTTCGAACATGCTCGGCTGGTTGACAACTCTCTAGTTGGTGATTTTACAGGTTTGTTGTAATATAATTTCTCTTAGTTTGTTTTAATTGGTGTATTGAGTGTTGTTGATGTATTCATGTGTTAACTATGATTATGATATGTAACTATAGTACGAGGGGAGAAGCATCTTCTTCTGCCATACAAATCCAACCATACGAGAAGATATAGATATAGATGGTGGAAATCAATTAAGCGAGTTATATTATAGACTGCACTGTCCAAAATGCAATTGTACTTGTTATTTCATATTTGAAGTAACATGGTAACATGGTAACAACTATATACTTTTCAGAAGTAGCAAACTCAAAATATTTAAGATCGGGAGAAGAAAATACGTTCTCATGCTGCATGTACATCTTGATTAAAGGATGCCAAATCTGGTCATCAAGACAATATTCACCTACAAATCTTAAGTGGACAAACTCAACTCAACATTGTTATTGTTTTATCAAATTTTTAAAAGAGAAGATATGCAAGGCAAATGGCTTATTTGGGTGGGCCTAGACTTGAAATACTTTGCCTAGACCATCATAAGAGTATTACTTTATGTTTTTGTTTTATTTCTTGTTATCATAAACCTTTTTCTTTTCTTGGCTAAACTTGGAGGAAAAACCTTGATTTACACAAACCTAAATGTAATAAATTGAAAGCAATACTAATAGGAGAGAGAAAATGCTTTGATGCTCTTCTCTGGCCTAATTTTTTTAGTGCATAGCATTACTAGTAGTATTTCTTTATAATATATTTATAATCTTTAGCAATGAGTAGCAACAAAACACCTTCAGCCATGGCTAGTTGAAGCAATGAAGCAACAACAATAGAATTTTGGATAAAAAAGGGAAAATTATCTTAGGCTCTCTTCCTTCTCTATATTCTATCTATAGGAGTTAATAGGTTGGGTGCACTTCCCTAGGTGGATTCTTTAGTCCTGGAGGAGTGGATTGCTTAAATGGTGGTTAATGCTAAGCATGGGTGCATTAATGATATGAATTACCTGCAAGAAGGGCATAGCTCTCCTTGTGTGCATTCAATGCTAAGTGGGGCACACTCCTCCTTATTGGTTTATTTAATGCATGAACTCCACTAGGGCACATTCTGTGAGCAACCTTAAATTTCCATGAGGATGCATTCCTTGAGGCCATCTATGGCATTTTGTAACCCCTCTTTCCTTAGCTAATAAAAGGGGAAGGATGCATTAGTTGAGTCAGCTAGTGAGGGAGTGTCTACTGTGTGTTGAGAAATTGTTGTGATAGAAATTACTTGCAACCTGTGTTGGCTTCCATTGTAATCTCCTCCAGTAATAAATTAATGTGATTTTATGTTGGAGACTTGCTTGTTGTCCATAATTTCCAGATTGCAGATTTATGAAGCCTAGTTACTAACATATGCAGTTTGAACTTTGAATTACTTCGTGTTTGCACTCCTGAATGTTTTATTACAGATTTAAGTATATGATCTTATTTTTGGAGAAATGATATCATGGGTAGTTATCATATCATATATTTTCTTGCCATTATCTCCACTTTCAAGGTCTAGGAATGATTCTACTCCGTTCCTCTCTCCTAACTCTTCTTTGTTGTCATGTTGGCTTTACATTTCCTCTCATTGCTTTTCCAAGAAATTAGTAGAAGTGATCAACAACCTCTACTCCTTTGCAACTACTTAAGCTTATTATCTACTTCCTATCACCTTACTAACTTCGTATACCCTATTGTTGTTACTTATCTTTGATAACTCTGTGTTCTTGTCATCGCTCTGATTTGCGTACTGCTTCAAATTTCGATTGTTCTTGGTCTTGTACTATTGGGATTTAGGTTCTAGATCCCCTTCCACAATTTTCTCACTACTTGAATACTATGGTCGGCCTTATGTTCATGTCCCCCTTGAAATTCTCCTTGTCTTATTTTAACCCTTGTAATGAATTTATAGCTCTTGAGTGCAAACCTAAACCATTCAAAACTATCATGTGAGGAAGGTAGGCATATTATGCAATGATCGATTTATATTCTCTTAGCTTCCTTGAGCCAAACTACATACATATTGTGTACAACCTCCCAATGAATCTTCCACTAGCTTGGTACCAAAGATGACCATGCAAAAGTTGCCATAACATTGAGCATCAATTCCACACATACTAATAAGTGTAGGTGTTATCTTATGTTATATGTTTAGTGGAAAAATGTTGTTTAGTACCAATAATTTCTATTGTTTCCATGCTTTGTCATATTTTTGTTTGACTTATGATGCTATGCAATGAAGCATTTATTAAAACAATTAATGATGAATGGAGAAACATGGATCCATTTCAGACAAAATCTGAGTGTAGATGTGAAAGCTATTTTTAGCCTCCAAGTAATAATTATTGTTTTGATTAGTTAAATTTTTCTGGTCACAGTCTTGAGCTTTTTCTCAGAGCATATGTACAACAACGAACATCATTCTGATGATTTATATTCTTAAAATTCAATATTTTCTATTATTTATCTTGCTCTCCAAGAGTAATATTCTCTCCATGGAATCTAGTGGCATGAATAATATTGGATGCATTAGAACTTGGGGTATTACATTTTAACAAGTAGACGGTATTGGATGTTACCATTATGATCACAGACTATTTGATTACTTTTGGGCCTTGGATATTTCATTGGAAAAATTAATGCTAGAGATGTCTCCATTTTTGTGTACCTGATATTGCAAGTTTAGAACTATTTCCATTTTAACTGGTGGATCAAACTTAGAAATGCAAAAACATGTCTTCATTGGCAAGCATGGCATTATGTGACTTGTAAAATAACATTATGTGATTTGATTCTACAGTCGGTGAATGTGTTTAAAGTATTCCTAGACATGAAATGTGAATTGAGTGTAAAAGTGATAAGAGTGTTCTTGGACATGAATTGTGAATTTAGTCTGAGGGTTGATAGAATGAATGAGCCTTTGTTTTATTATTATCATATGTTGAAACTATAGATGCCCATTTTTCACAGAGAGGTTGATCCTGTTAACGATAATTCTGGTCCTTGTTCACCATCAAAGGCCAGATCTTAACGTTGTCGTTACCCCAGGAAGCTTCTCAGACTGAGAAAGAAGCTGCTGAAACCTTCTCGAGAAAGCTCCTTAGGGTCAGCTTTCAGGTGTGCTAACAATAGTCACAACTGAAACAATGATGTGGAGACAATGGAGTCACCACAGTGGAGTCACCAGGTGCACAGTAGCAATCTGAATAATTCTGATTTCTGATGCACCTTCAGAATTAGTTGATCATTGTCGTTCTGCCCAGGGAAAATCTTCAACTTCGTCCCCGGCAACGGCGCCAGAAATGTTGGCGACAGAAGTCACTCCTGGATTGCTAGCAGGAGCAGAGCCCGACGCCCATCAGTTTTTATGTCACAATTTGTTTAGAGATGGGGTGACCGAATGGAAGCCAACTCAAAACAATATCATTTCAACTTCAAAACTAGGCCAGGCATGCATAGGTGAGTGAGGTCTTATATAAACTTCAGACAGTGAGTTGTAGTAAAGGGTGAACAGATGGAAGACTTATATGGGAAGAGTGCAAAGGGCTGTTACGAACGACAAGTTCCTAACAGACTATAGAAGAAGGCATCCAAACGCAAGGTCTTCTTGCATTTAAATACAGAAAAACAGAGAATACAATAATGCAACGACAAATCATTTATCATAACAGAACTGCAATAATTCGCGCGACTCGGTCAATCACAAACTCTCTAAGCATGAGATGAAAATTAGATGGAGCGAGAAAAAAACTGTCTGTCATAAAACAAGATATCTCAAATACAGATGCATATCCAACAAACTAGGATGTCTGTTAAACTTTACAGTAGGGAGCTCTGCTCAACCATCGATGCTTACAAAAATGGCGAAAACGCCTACATATACTCAAAAACCACCACAATAGCAAAAACAAGACGCTGCATTAAATAATTGCGTCTGCATGGCTTCTGACAGTCTGCCCATGTAGACTCATGACGATCGTGCGCCCATGACACAAGCCATCTTAATTGCGCATGGATCCATCAAGGGGAGTAGCTGAGCCATTTAAATGCCGAGCTAGTGTGTGTAGACCTCCTCCGGCTGGTCGCGAAATCGAGCCTGGCTTCTCTGGAAGAATGGGTACACAGGACCCTCCTGAGGAGACTATTGGTCAGACCCTCCATTCCTTGCAATTAATGATTGAGGCGAGGCCTCAACCACCCTCTCTTTTCTTCATTCATTCCTGGCAGCTACTGGGATTTAGCCCGCATTGAATCGATACCTGGGACATCACCGTGCCTTCCTGCTCTCAGGATCGTTTTAAATCCCCTCTTCTGAGCCGAAGCGACTCTTTAGATTCCTTTTAGGAATCACTATGCAAACCCAATCCACAGGTCCTTCTGACTTTCCTCTCGGCCTCTGCACCTAGCCGTGGTGATCCCTGACTCTATATCGGGGTTTCGGGGTTTCATACTTTTTGATGTCGAAATGTACAAGTCCTCAGGACTCGTGATATACCGATCCCCGATGCACTCCTTTGTGCGTTTGCCCCTACTGGCTATAACTCATGGTCAATGTGACCATCGTTCCATGTGACTGCATTCCAACTCCCCATCGGAGTTTCTGGATTCATGGTTTCAAAATGCACGAACTCCTTGTGCACGGGATCTCCGATATCCCGATTCCCGATATGCCGATGAAGCCCTTCTGTGGAGCTTTCACCAATGGCACTAGATGATATCGCTAACAAGAATTATCGCTAACAATTCCCATACTTTGTTTTGGAAGCCATCCATGTCTCTGAAACTGAAATGTCCATTGATCACATAAAAGACTTTAAAGTGTTATCCATTGAAACTGAGCAAGTCCTTTTAAGGTCTACAAATATAATAATCCTTTTCATGCTAGAAGATATGAAAGAATTTAAAGTTTAAGCGGTTAGTCACCGAAACTGTCTGTGCAAATCCTTTGCTTCTAGTTGGCATTTTTTTATTGGAAAAGGATTTATATACTAAATCTGTGTCTGTTCATAAATGTAGACCCATGAAATCTCTACAGTATACAAATATAATCGTCACACATGGAAGTTTGAAAACATGCAAAAATTACAATATGCCTATATGTTTTGAAAATTTGATTATATTTGGTAGAATGGAGGAGAAAACGGAAATATCTAGGAGCAAAGTGTTATCAATATGTGCATTGAGAGTGAAAAGGAGGTTTTTGATGGAGAAAACCTCCTTAGTAGAGGGAGATTCAAGGTATCCCCAATTTTTATGCAAGGCATTTAGAACTATGTGACGCAACGCCACCCTCGCTGGCACGGTCGCCCCACCAGGACCTTCTCTTTCTCCACGGCCCGAAGAGTCGACGCTCTTCCAACCCCCTCTGGAGTTCTTTACCCACAGTTACCTCCGGCGATCCTCCCTTCTTAGTATAGCGAAGGATCGGTTCTCGCGGCTTCGCGAATTTCACGACAGGGAGTTTTGAATCTCGGATTCCGAGACCCCATACTTCTGGTCAACGTTGACCCTGTCTCTGTTTATCGGGACCTCACGCTATCGCGCCTCATGAATCTATGCCACCGGATACTCAACCTTCGAGACCCGAAGTGCCGAGATGCCGACGACTCGGGATCTCGCGACCTCGCCCACTCGTCACTTCCGGGGTCAGACTTTGAGGCCTCCAAACCCCGAGATCCGATACCCCGAGATCACTTGTCACATCATCAAATCCCGACGTACCTCATGCAAAACGTTCCGGGACGTCGC
>JZKD02S0059742.1:59702-80443 GCA_000966675.3 Picea glauca
CTTCAGATGCCGCTCCTGTCAGCAAACAGGGCACCTCCAAGCAACTTGTCCTCTTTCCCCCACCCCTCCCACAACTTCTGGAGCACGAAAAAGAGCCAATGGTTGGCAAGGACCAGAATCTCACAAAAGCCGCCCGATCCCCTCCTTTGACAACAAGCAACATCCCAAAAATGCTCCAACTCCTTCGCCTTCCTCAATGCCTTTGCAGACCCCAACTTTCGATCAGCAGCCACATGTCGACCCAAAACACCAGCCTGTAGCCTCGGTACAAAATCCTGCAGTTTCAGAAGCCATGACTCCAACTCCCGCAATTAACTCCTTGCACCCACCTCATGATCAGGGGGAAACAACTGACACAATCATGATCTCAACATCGCTCCCAGGGACTCAAAAGCGACCTCATGAATCAGACAACTCAGACAACGACAAAGAAGCACCACGGAATTCAAAAACTCAAGATTTTGGCACTTCCTCAGACCATTTGGCTTTGGTGGTAAAGGCCGCTGAGCCTACCAGCTCCTCCAGTTGGATTGATGTTCGCAAAAAAAAAGGTAGAAAGGATCCTCATTGGCAAACATAATGATCCGGTCCTTCTCCTTCTATTGTATTGTTACATCTAGATCTCCTTTAGCATATGCTAGTTTCAAATGATCCCCTGTTCTCTTTCTGGGGGGTCTTTTCCCATCCGCAAATCAATGTATTACTTTGTACTCTTTTCCATGGATTGAATAGAAAGATTCTCCCCTCTCTTACTTACAAAAAAAAATAAAAAATTATAAACACATAATTTATTACGAAATTTTTATTATATTTATTCAAAATATCACTATAAAACAAATAATAAACTAAAAGTAAATATTATTTGAAAAATTATTTAAATAAAAAACTTAATAATACTCACTTTATAGTTGTGTATACAAAAACGTTTTAATGCATATATGTTTTCCTTGAAGCCCACACTAAACATGAAACTCAATAAATCAATACCATGTCCATGACAAGTATTTGCTTGCTATCAACCAACCATATCATTGATTTTTATTGTATTTTCATATGACAAGAGTAGTACTATTTAGCTATTTCCAATCATAACAAGAATAATGCTTCAAATTTATAAAGGCTTTTGAAGTTTATATATGTAAAGTTTAATTATAAACATTTATTAAAATTATATATATGTATTTTGTTTCTCATTTTCTAATAGAATGGTTATGGATATTAATGTTTTTGAAATAAAATTTAAAATGTATCATTATTTAGATAAGTTGTAATATATATATATATATATATATATATATAAACACTAGTGTTCAAGTTCGTGCAACATTATTTTTCATGAAATTTTTATATTTCTTATTTTAATTGTGAAATCTAAATATATCTTAAACTACCATTTAAAATTTTAAAATTTTAAAAATTAAAATTATTAGTTTTCCATGGCATCCTTCAATAGAGGCATTGTTTGATGTTGTAGACTAAGCATCTTTTCCAAGATTTGTGATCATGTTCCTTAACATGACACATTATTCTTCCAAGATATCAATCTTTTTGCCTCTGTTGAACCGACTGATTCATAATTGATACATTATGGGAGGTGTAATTTTGTTCATTGTCTTGTACCTTAGAGGTCACTAAAAAAAGAGAGACCTTATTCCCCTGAATGCCCTCCTCATGCCTTCTCAGTAGTCCATCGCATCTAGAGATAAAAGATAGGCTAGAATTTGGCCTAACTATGCAAGATATAAATAGCACGCAACAAATAAAAAAGCTCGAGATCCCAATTGGTTCCAGAATGTCTACTTTTTTTCCAATTTCCTTCGTCAAATATGAATAAGGTTTGGAGCATAATCCCATATTTCTCATAGTAATGAATGAATGCTTGCATGTGAAGGGGATGCACTGATCTCCTTTCAAATCCTATGAAACTTAGGGATGATTAAATTATTAATCCCCATTTTTTCTCAAGGTTCCTTTGTTGAGATTAACAACTTCATTAGCCAATGTGTGAGATTGCAAATTCAATATCACCTATTTTAATGTAAAGATAGATTTAATGGAAAAAATAAAATAACAATTCATTGATATACATGAAATTTAAGGAACAACTAATAATATAGTTTCACAAACCATACCACTCAACAAAATTATAATATTTATACGCAAATTGATTGCAGGATTGACACCTCAAAGAAATAAAATATGTGCACATGAAATTTAGAATGGAGCATCTAATAATGTAAGGGACAACCAATAATATAGTTTCACAAACCATACCACTCAACAAAATTATAATATTTATGCAAATTGATTGCATGATTTGTTGATGATTGCAACTACGTAAGACATTCTCCAGATTACAAACCTGAAAGAAAGCCCTTGAGAGGGGTGTGTGGCTGCTATATGAGATAGAGATGGAATGTAGAGATGTCCTACTCCTTACATAGAGTTGATAATAACTCCATATGATTCTCCTATGTAACACAGTGTGAAATGAGATCTGCAGAGTTGGACGCGCTTGTGGCTGAGCACAAGGTGAACGTGTGAAATCCCAAAGTGTTGGGTGCATCGTCATGAGAACAAAAATGAAGATGACGTATTAGCCTCCTCTGAGTAGAGAGTTGATGAGAAAATCCAGATTACTCTCCTCTGTAATGCAGTGGGAAAGAAGATCTCTTGAGTGGACCTACCTTTGGACGAGCACATGTGAACGTGATCCTAGTGGCTGAGCACTAGTGAAGAAGTGGTTCTTCTATGTAATGTAGTGATCCAGAGATATGGACATCCTTATGGATGTGCCTCTAGTGGATGAAAACTAGTAGGTGTATAATATTCCTTGTTATATGTTCAAGAGTCAGACCTGCCTGTAACCCTAATTGTAATGTAAAGGGTATAGGTCGGCCCCACCTTAATGTGATTAATAATTAATGTAAAAGATAATTAATCTAGTTAATATTAATTATATTATGAGTTAGTGAAGTCAGCCCTGTTGTGCCAATAGACACTTATGTTGATAGGTTCAGTCTAGTATAAGTAAAGGTAAATTCCCCATTGAGGAATCATATCTTTTGTGTGAGTTTGGAAATTTCAGCAAGTACACCTTCTTGGGAAAAGTGCGCACCTCTCTTGGGCATTAGTCTTCTAGGGTTTGAGAACCCTCTTATTTGCTAGGTTTCATTGGTGGTGAAGGTATTTCTCTTGAAGAATATATCAAAGGATTTTGGTTGGGTTTTCTTCCCTTGTTGAGAAGGGTTTCCCAAGATACTTCTTGTGTTCTTGTGCATGGTGTTTCTTCTTGTGACCTTGGTTGCTGCAACATTATTGGTTATGGTTAAGTTAAATGCTAAAAATGGAATAAACTTCATTCTTAACCTTGATTATTGAAAAATCAACATGGAATCAGAGCATAGGTCTTGAAGAACCCATTGCACAAACATTTTCTAGCCATCCTCTCTCTCTTATGCAAAAACGTTACAACCCTTCTACGGTTCCCAGAAAATCCGTACGACTTACTCTTCTAAGGGTTTCCAACACTTGAAACTTGGAAGTTGAGGCTAAAAAGGACATAGGTGTGTACGACCTCCTTCATCAAACCTCCAATAAGTCTCAAATTTCAATTATGATCATTTTGACTTTTTGTCCCTAGGGTTTCTAAGGTTTCGCTAAATTCGATAGAAAATTTCATAGTTGTGTTTCTGCAACTCTTTGAAGAAGCTCTTGAGCTTACTAGGGCTATCATATTTCTCAAAGGATTATTGTTTGCAGTCCTAACTCCAACAAAACCTAAAAGTGATAGCCTAGCCTAGCCATTAGGTTTTCTATCCTAGTTGACAAAGGTTTGTGAAGAAATCCAAAATGAGCAAAATCATGATGGGAGACAAGCTTGATGATTCAAGCAAACTCAGTTCCATGGTTAGGTTTTTGGATGTTTAGGGTTTTTGAAACTCTTGTTTATTGTAAAAGGCCTTGAGAGCCTCATTGTAATCATCTTTTTGCGAATGAGCACAACCATCACATCTCTTCTCAGAGATAAGCCGCCACCATTCCAGCAATCTTGTTTTTCGCTGCATTTTACAGTTTCGTTTTATTTCCTTATTGAATAAAAAACCAATTTTACTGTATCTTTGTTATTATGTGTTAAGCATCTGGTAATAATCTGTAGTCATTTCGTTTTGCTCATAAAATCCAGATCAATTGTATTAGAGAGGTCTGCTCCTTGTCGTCTTAATGCATGTCCCCAACGAGGTTGGAGTACAAAGATTTGGGTCTTGAGCTTGTTTCTCTTGAGGAAAAAATCTCTCGCACACCCAAGTGACCTCTCATGGAAGGAGAAAAGAAAGATGACGGGATAGGAGATCCTTTCAAACTGTTGATTGAGGAATCCCTCACGCAACAAAGGAACGAGATGATGGATAATTTTGCGCAAATCCTTCAACGACTACCAACAGGCGACATATCTTCTTCGAGCGGAGGCACTGCCCCCTTCAAGGTACAAATAAACTTTGATATTCCTATATTGGAAGGCTAGAAAGAAGCAGATGTTGCAGACAAGTGGTTGAATCTACTAGAAGGGTATTTCTTTGTCCATAACTTTTTGAATAGAGAAAATATTACTTTTGTGCTCCTCAAAGTAGTTCCCCATGTCAAAGATTGGTGGGAAACTTTCTGTGAGCAGAAGGAAACAAAGGAACCCTCATTATTTACAGTCACGACCACCTGGGAATCCTTCAAGGATGCTATTAAGGAACAATACTACCATGTCGTAAGTTATGATGACTTGTATACCAAATGGACCACACTGCAGCAAGAAAGAGACCAAGTAGTGCTAGATTTCACAAATATCTTCCATACCTTGCGCACCAAGCTGGGTATCAAAGATTCAGAGAGACATATGGTGCTCAATTATCGCGATGCTCTGTATAGATACATTCAGACCAAAATGGAATTTCTGGACATCTCATCCTTGGGCGTGGCCTACCGATATGTCGTCAAAATCGAGTAGAAGCTCAAACAAATGACGTGACAATTTGGGTTGGGGAACCCCTCACAACAAAATCTAGGAAAGGGCGGCCCCAACCCACAGAAAAAAGTACAAAGCAAAGATGGATAGTATCAGGACAACCAGTCCAATTCGTAAGCAAAGAAGGACACTAGAAAGATAAAGAAAGATACCAGGAAGTGGTGCGACTTCCATAAGAGCCCTTGGCATAACAGTGTTGATTGCCACTCAAAGAAGACGCTGGTGGCCGAAGTGAAAGCCTCTGAATCAAATGCGTGTTCTGACTCCGATTCAGAACTAAAAAGGGGAATATGGATCATTGATGCAGAACCCAGTGCCACCACTGCTACCACCAAGCTCCATCATGGTGAACTAGATGAGCTAGAAGAAGGAGAGAACCTCTTCCATTCACAGATGTGGGTAAAAGGCACCCCACTTCACTTCATCATTGATAGTGGTAGCCAGAAGAACCTCATCTCAGCAGAGGTTGTCAAGTGGTTGGCCCTGCCGACAATGTCCCACCCACAACCCTACACCATTGGATGGCTCTGCCAAGGAAGCGATCTCTATGTCAGTCAACAGTGTCGACTGTTGTAAGACATCAAGCCCTTCAAAGACAAGGTATTGTGTGATTTTTCTCCTCTCGAAGTTTGTGATGTTCTTTTGGGCCAACCTTATTTATGGAAACATCATGCTGTATATGAATCTAGGCCTCGTAGTGTTATTATTACTTTGAACAGGAAATTTTACAGGATAACTGAGGTTGTCCCACCTAGTGCTATTTCCTTGATCTCTTCTAAGCAATGCAAGAAGGTCATCTCTCAGACGGGGAATTTTTTCTTCTTCATGATTTTCTCTCAGAATGAGATAAAAATCACAGCCACATCCAGGGTCTCTGCGACCGACCTCTCCACACAGAAGAAGTAAGTAGATAAGGTCATGGAAGAATAATTGGTTATATTCTCCTCACCTATCGGGGTACCTCTGCACTGCCAGGTCAAGCACCCCATCGATATGACCCTCGACGCATCGCTGCTCAATGGGCCAGTATATCATCGCTCTTTATTAGAGAATGAGGAGATCAAGTGACAGATCTAAGAATTGCTCCACAAAGGGAACATACATCCTATCTCATCACCTTACAGGAGCCCAATCGTGTTGGTACAAAAGAAAAATGGAACTTGACGACTTTGCATTGATTATCGAGCTCTGAATAAAATCACAGTCAGAAACTGGTACCTGATTCCACGAATCGATGACCTCCTTGATAAACTCATGGGGCCCAAATACTTCAGTAAGATTGATCTGAAGTCTGTCTATCACGAGGTCCCGATAGAACAAATAGATGTATGAAAGACTGCCTTCAAGTCCAAGGAAGGCCTTTTTGAATGGTTGTTCATGCCCTTTGGTCTGACAAATTCTCCAGCCACTTTCATGAGGATTATGGACGATATCCTGTGACCATTCACCAATACTTTTATAGTGGTGTATCTTGATGACATTCTCATTTACAACAAGACTTGGGTCGAACACTTGCATCATATTCAATAGGTTATGTACATCCTGCGGCAACACAAGCTATACACTAACTTGGAAAAATGCTCCTTCGGCATGGACAGGGTCCATTACCTAGGCTACATCATTGATCAACATGGCATACATGTGGATCTAGCCAAGATCCAAGTAATCCGTGACTAGCCAGCCCCAACCACACTTACTAAGCTTCAGAGCTTCTTGGGCCTTGCCAATTTCTACCGCAGGTTTGTGTTGGGATTCTCCCATATTGCATGGGCCCTCAGCCAAATAACTAGGGGTGGTGATAAGGAATAATTTGGTGGGGTCGGCCCCAACAACAAGCGTTCAATAATTTGAAGCAGTGCTTGTGCTCAGCCCCAGTACTTTCACTACCATACCTGCAACAACCCTTTGAGATTGAGACTGATGCTTCAGACTATGTTGTGGGTGTCGTTCTCATGCAACATGACCACCCCATGGCCTATCATAGTGTGACACTATCAGATGTTGTCCGTAAGTACCCTACTTACGATAAAGAAATGTACTCCATTCTGCAAGCCTGCTGCCAGTGGAGACATTACATTCTTGGGAGGGAGACAATCATCCACACTGATCATAAGCCACTGCAGCTCACACAGACACAAGGAAAATTGCAGAATGACCGCCATCAAAAGTGGTCCACATACTTGTAGAAATTCCACCTCAACATCAAGTATAAAACAGGAAGCACCAACCACGTCGTTGATTGCCTCAACAGACCACCAGTCACGACACTCACCACAGTTCTAGAATCTTGCGGCCATGAGACCTCTAGATGGCCCCAACTCTATGAGACAGACCCAGAATTCACCACCACCTACCAAATGTTGGGTGCAAAGGAAGTTGTCGATAATTTCCATCTTTAGGATGGGTTGTTGTGTCATCTGGGCCATATATGTGTTCCCTCAAGTGAGCGAGCGAATCTGATCTGGGAATCCCACTATAGTCGGGTGGCAGGACACTTCAGCGTCGAAAAGACAGTGGTGATGCTACAAAAAAATTTCTATTGGCTGAAACTTCGACAGGAGGTTAGCGAGTATATCAGGTCTTGCACTACCTACGCTATTGCCAAACCAACCACTAAGAAACAAGGCCTGTACACCCCTCTTCCTACTCCTGACAGACCATGGAAATCCATCTCAATGGACTACATGTCGGGCCTACCATCCACCAAGCGAAGAAATGACTTTGTTTTTGTGGTTGTCGATCGCTTTTCTAAGATGGCGATTTTGGTTGCTTGCAAGAAGAGCATCACAACAGAAGCCACTTCCAAGCTCTTATTTGAACGAGTCTGGGTACATTTTGGAATCCCACAAACCAATGTCTCAGATCGGGATAGTCGATTTATTCGCACATTCTGGTCGAGCCTCTGGTCACTGCTGGACACCAAGCTCACCAAATCCACAGCCTTCCACCCCCAGACAAATGGCCAAACAGAGGTCATAAATCGAATTATCGTGCATATCCTGCACATGTATAATTGCAAGAACCCTCACACATTGGATTAGACTCTTCCCTATGTCCAGCATAGCTACAACCAAGCCCTGCATAGCTCAACTGGCCACAACCCCTTTCAGGTGGGGTTGGGATAACAATCATTGGGTCCCATAGATGCTGCACTTCCCCTTGCGGTCACCTCAACTGACTCCTCTCCTGCTCCAACTGAGGCTGACAAAGCCATCTAGTTCATTGAGAGGATCCAACACATCGACCAATAGGTTCATGATATCCTATAGAAGTCCAATGATAAGTACAAGTAGCGCCATGATCAACATTAGGTTCCACATAAGTTTCAGGTGGGCGACAAAGTTTGGTTGCACTTGCAGAAAGAACACCTTATAGGACCCCATCGAAAGCTTCGCCCAATCCATTATGGGTTGTACACCATCACCAAGGCTATGGGGGATAATGCTTTTGCGCTCAACATTCCTCCTTTTCTTGGCCTACACCCAGTGTTCAACGTGGACCTCCTTCAACCTTATTTCCCACCATTATTGGACACCTCAGACGTAGCAGAACAACTGACACCAATAGAGATCAACCCCGATTGCATACAACAAGCATCCAGTGATCAGATTGTGGACACATAGATCAAGGGCACTCGAAAACAAAGGATCCATCTTTATCGAGTCGTCAAAGCAGGGCAGCTCCTGCACCAAGGCAAGTGGCTCACTTGGGACCAAATTCAACAGAAATTTCCTCATCTGATGGGGGAACTCAACGCAATGGAGACCATTGCTTCCTAAGGATGGAGGATTGATCCAGGTGGATATCGGTGTCCACCCACCTTTTCCAACTAGCTCAAAACAACCTTCTAGCAATTTTGATAATTTACTATTTTTAGCAGTTTTTCGGGTCCTGAACTTCCGGAGCCGTTTTGAGGCCCTAAATGACGTTTGTTGGGGTATGTTGCGGTCCCAAAATAACATCACGAAATTTTTTGCAACTGTTGTAGTCCTCGGATAGATCTTTCCAATGGGCTATCATACGCTTAAAACGAAGATCGTATGCAAAAGTTACGACACCGAGAAGTTGATGTACTGACTTACCCAAACGGGTCCCACATGACTTTTGGCGCTTCATCTCCTAGGGTTAGGTTTTTGGATGTTTAGGGATTTTGAAACTCCTGTTTATTGTAAAAATGCCTTGAGAGCCTCATTGTAATCATCTTCTTGTGAATGAGCGCAACCGTCACATCTCTTCTCAAAGATAAGCCACCACCATTCCAGCAAGCTTGTTTTCCGCTACATTTTACAATTTCAACTTATTTTCTTATTGAATAGAAAACCAATTTTATTGTATCTCTATTATTCTGTGTTAAGCATCTGGTAATAATATGTAGTCATTTTGTTCTGTTCATAAAATCCAGATCACATGATCAATGTCTACCTATGACCCTATGGGCTGAAGCATGCATAACAACAATATATGTTCAAAACAGAAGTCCTCATCAGATCTTGAAAACCATTACTCCAGAAGAATCCTTCAATAGAGTGAATCCTTAGATTTGACACTTCAGAATATTCGAATGTCTAGTATATTTTCATGTGCCCAAAGAAAAGAGATCCAAGATAGAACCTGTTGATGGGTCCTAAATCCCTAGACTCAACAGTAGGAACCAAACCCGCCACCGAGGCCCAATTAGACTCTGCAACATTTAAAATGGAATGGTTCTCTAGATCTTACGATCCGACCAATTTATCGATGGGCTTTTGTGTTTTCTTGTGAAGGCTCTTCCTTCAGTTATGACTGTTTTCTTCTGTATTTTCTCTTGGGTGGGGATGATATGAGAGATGCAATCCAGTATAAACCAACTTGACAAACAACAGGATTAAGTTTTAACTATTGGGGAAGAGGTTAATCTTGGGATAACACATTACTCAACATGCAGACAATTACTCTATACCACAGGCCTAGTACTAATACATTAACCATGTGAGCATCCAATTACTGTCTGAGAAACTAACTATCAGAAAGAAAGCACATATGTAATAAGATAATGGCAAGAAAAATAATTCATCTACCATAACCATGCATTACATAATAACACAACGATTTATCTTCATCATTAAAGCAAAGAACATCAAAACATTGAACCAGATAACTTGACAACATAATTAATTGCTCTTACTCATTACTGCATCATTCATGAAATAGGATAGGAAGCAGTTCTTCTCCAAGTCCAATCACATGCATCTGATGAAAATAGTTTGTCTTTGGTCCAGAAGGACTTCTCAAGTCATAATAGTCTCAAAATAATTCTTAACAACCAAAAATAAAGACTTCTTACAACAACCATCGACCTCTTGCTAATTGGTCGGTGTCTTTATTTATAACATAAAGTTTTAACTGAAACCAATGGCTAAGTGAAGTTTAAACAAAACAAAAATCGCCACGTGGCGTTATCTTCTAAAAACTTATTTAACAGTTGTCCTGAGATACTTCTTGGAAAGGGTGACTTCTGTCATATTAAGTCTAGCTGACAAACAGTTCTTCACAAGTTTGGGCCCATGGAAATAAATGTTGTTACATAGGCGCTGCATATATTCCCCTGATGTCCACTGCATGCGCTCGGTACTTTACTAAACTAGAGTTTAGCTGCTATAGAATGGTTTGGGCTCTGATCAAATGTTCTGCAAATTGTCGTACTTGCCCTGGATTCGAATCGACTATTTTTGTGAACTCTTCGGTCCATAGTGCATCTTGTTCGGCATGCATCTTGACCACGTCGCTCAGGTCAATGAAATTATCAGGGGTACTGAAATCTGGGAGACCGACGTCCTTTATCACTCTATCGATTCTTCTTCGGTGTTTCTTTCGGGTTCATTGATGAGATCACAGAGAAAGATTTATTCGGTAATCGGGGATTCTTTCCTGCAATCGTGGTTGAGATAGTTTAGTGATCAAGAAATATGATATAAGGTACCAACAAACATAATGGAATAGTATGTACCTGTGGAGCTCATTAGTCTCGATCGTTTAATACTTACATGATCCCAGTTGCTCCTTTGTATGACCTGCAATGTCTTTTATCCACGCCGCCACTCCTCTTTTGTTTAAACAAGTCGCATCAGTGTGCCATAGCGTGGCAAATTGAGTACGACAGATATGAGCATCGGAACCATCATAATAGCCGCTCTACCTTTGGGGCTGAGAAAAGACACCAGATTTGAATATGCGCATGTATGCTCCCAGAAGGTCGGATACCGTAGTAAGGAAGTCATTAAATGCCTCCAGAATCCATATTACCAAGTGTGTCAACTATCATTCATCAATAATGGAAGATGGGGAGTTTAAAGAGATTGGAATGATCATACTTCACATTCTTTGCAACTTCGATTAGCAACGCTTTATGCATTCTGGATTACATCCGATGAGCAGCTGTGATGCGTTAAGTCTTCGAGGAATCTCATCATTAAGCATGAGTGTTCTTTTGGAACGCTTTGGTTTTCTCCTTTGTTTGACTATATATTCTAGGATTTCTATGGGGAATTCCATGCATAAGTGGAGTTTATACCTCTGTGACACTGATCTTGTGCGTTTATTCAGAAGAAACTCGGTGTAGTGGTCCTTTATCACATGTGGACATCCAAGCCACCACGTTGTTGCATTATGGGATCCCCTCCTAACAAGGGACAGAGTTTGCGAGGTATCCAGAGTACTAGGTCTGATCCCCAACGTGCTTGGGATTCATTCTTATTGGCTTCTAGTGTCCTTGAAGCTTCGACAGGAGGTACAGGATTTCGTTCGGAGAGGGTGTTGATGCCTATAGAGGAATTTGGGGTGGAGAGAAGTACGTCTAAAGGAGGTATACTGGATACTGCGCTCCCACAGGAGTGAACACCATGGAGAAGAGGGAGGCCTAGGAAAGACATGGGAAAAAAGGAGGAAGACCGCCCCCCAGCTAAGCCAAGTGTACATCTTGTCGTTGAGGGGTCTATGACGCTTACTAATTGGTAGGGGCCTGTGGGGACTACTAGTAAAGGAAGTGGGGGATGAAAGGGGAGGGCGAAAGAACTGGGATCTCTTGTCAAGAGTTCCATCCAGCAGTTAGAGAAGGCCCAACTTTCCATAGTCGAACTCTACAAAGAAAATAGAGAATTACGGTGCTAGTTGGCAGCGAAGAACCAGGAGGTATCGACGTCGCAGGGTCACAGAGTAAGCACGATTTGGCTCTAGAGACAACTTCGAGAAGCTCAAGACACAATTGTGCAGTTGCGCGAGGCACATAGGATGGCAATGAAAGAGGAAAAGGAAACGTTACAAGGTGCGAGAAGTAGTCCGGGAGAGGATGTGCACGTAGGAGATGCATAATGGGCGAGCCTTTTCTTTGCATTCCCTAAAGTGACACTTAACATTTTTTCTCTTTTTTCATAAGGGTTTTGTATTCTCACTGCGACCGGGTCGGTCGGTAAAGACGTCGACGATATCTATTTGTATGTGGCCCAAGTTTAGCGGGAATTATTTTTTAATTATATGAAAGTTCAAAGCGTCTTGAAAGTATCCCGTTCCCTTTTGGATGTAAATTAACTGTGTTCTTTATATGAGTTTTCCCATGAAAATTATGGGATTTTATAATTGTTATTATTGCATCGTAAATTTGTTGATATATTCTCTCTAAAACTTCCGATATCGATTGACGTTGACGTGACTTATTAACCCGGGGTTACTTAAAGTATTTGAACATAAAATTTAGCATTCTGATGGTGGGTAAGGATTGGACTTAGGAGCTCTACTCACATCGAAATAACTAAAGGAAAAAAGATATTGTGACTACCTATACTTGGGTGGCATCGGGGATCGGTAATTTAAAATGTAAAATTTAATGTGTATTTTATTTTGTAACCCCCAGACGCTGAAATCGCGTCGGGTGTTGGCAGTCGGTGATATCGCTCTTTTTTTTGTGCGACACTTACCTTTTCGTTTTCCTACTTAATCTGAACAGGTCAGTCTTTGACGATACCCCTGCCAAAGTTCAATCATAAAAAGAAATACTTTCATCTACCGATGCCGACGAAGATCGGTGTTCAACTATTTTAAACTTCTCAAACGATTTTCTTCACCTTTAACATTTACTGATGCCGAATTTCTAAGCACGTTGGGGAAATATTTAGTGTGTCGATCCCTGAAGTAGCTTGTTAAGGACCCTTCAATGTTTAAGATGATTCTTTTTTGTATGTGCAGGCAAACTTTAGAAAATTCAAACATGAAACATAAAAAAAAAGCGCTGGTATCAGTTTCATATTGAAGTCAATACAAACAGTGCAAAGGATCAAGTGGCACCCAAAAATAAAAAAATGAACATATAATTTTAGGGTGTGTTGAGTGCTCAACAAATGGAGATTCATTGGGTGAACGCAGAATCTATGTTCCTCCTTCAAAGCTCGGCTGATACAGAAACTAATGGAGAATTCCAACTGGTCTTAAATCAGAACCTATTAACCTTTTCATCTGACATTTTTTGGTTGATGCTTTCGGGTTTTCCTGTGGGGTTTTAACCTTGTTCCTCCTTCATTTCCTTTGAACCTGAATCATTCCCATTTATTTTTTACAAAGTTTAGAAAATTATTCATCGGTGTGAGGCCTTTAATTACCTCTACTCGCCTGCTTCGGTGTCACTCCACTGCCAGCGAGCATCCATAGCCCTGACAGAGTCACCCCGACATCACACACCTTGCTCCAATGCCAACGAGCATCCATAGCCCCGGTGGAGATATCTGCATACCCTCTCCCACTTTTCACTCTTTTGACAATATCAATTTCATTTCGGCATGATGCACCGAGTGAGTAGGAGAGAAGGATGTCCGTTTATTTGCTAGGTGAGAGAGTTAAGGTGGATGCTTCGATAGCTTCGTCTTGTGGGTTCATGTAGTCCTTTCCGGATTTCCTTCTTTCCCTTGAGGTTTAACCGAACCACAACGTAGACATTTATGACATTTTCCCAAATTCGTTCATTTGCTCCGGTTGGATAGAGGATTCCTCAAAGTAACCGCAAGTTTTCCAGTGTTTCTAGTGTTTGTGAGTGAGCGGTGAGCTAGGAATAGGGTTTGCTACGTTGCGTGACCTTAAGAATAAACATCATTTTACTGGACATACCTTCAAAAGAAAATAAATCTAGGAAGAAAAATAAACAACAAAAGGCGTACTTGCGCAATCGTGAAGACATTCAACAAAGAATGTAAAACATAGATTTTTTTATTTATTTTTTAACTTACTGGAAGTATTGTTTTAGGGCTTGGCTATTTACTGGGAGGGCATCAGGTTCTCCCCTTAGACTCTATAATTGATAAGTGCATGCCCCTATTTTCTCAGCTATCTGGAAAGGTCCAAGCCATAGACTCTGAAACTTAGAATGTTTCCCTTTAGGTTCATTTTCTCTGTCCCGCTTCAGGACTAAGTCTCCTACTTCAAAATTATTTTCTTTAGCCTTCTGCTTATTAAACCATGTTTTCACTATCTGTTGGTGAGATAGGAATTTTGACTTAGCCTTTTATCTCTCTTCTTCCAGCATGAGCAGAGTGTTAATCCGTTGTTGCATGGCCGATGAGGGTTCTTCATGGGAATCTTGGGCCAGCTGAAGAGACAAAAGATAGAGTCCATTTGGGAGGATGGATTCTTGGCCGTAGACCAAAAAGTATGGGGAATTTCCTATGGATTCCTTGGGTGTGAACCTATCGGCCCATAGAGCATTATAAAGTAGATTATGCCAATTTCTTTGGTTATCTGTAACCGTATTCTTTAATATCCTTACCAGGTTTTTATTAGTCGATTCAACCACACCATTTCCTCAGGGATAGTAATTTGCAAAGTACTTGATTATGATTCCTTTGTCCAGAGAAAACTATGTCAATAGGATTGAAGAGAAGTAAGTTGCGTTATCAAAGACCAGAACAGAAGGGACATTGAACCTCATGATCAGTTGATGTTCTATGAATTGGATCACTACCTTCTCGTTTACATGAGTTAGAGGGATGACCTCTACCCATTTCCTGAAATAGTCGGTGGCAGTAAGAATGTACTTGTGTAGTTTTGAGGAGCTAGGTATGATTTCTCCCATGATATCCAAACCCCATTGCTCGAAAGGCCGAGAGAAAGTAACAGGTTGGAGTGGGACCGCCTCTCTTTGCTCCTTTCCAACACTTATTTGACAAGTCTTACAATTTCTAGCGTAAGTGAGCGTCTTTGAACAAGGTGGTCCAATAATAGTCGACTCTCAGAATCTTATGAGCGGTAGTGTTTCCTGCAAAATGTCCCCTGACGGGGCCATCATGGAGTTCATTCAGGACTTTGTCTATGTTTCCTTGTTCGAGACATCTTAATAGTACCCCATCATAATTGATCCTAAAGAGCACCGAATTTATAAGACAATATTGTGCAGATTTTAATCTCAGGGCTCTCCATTCTCTAGGATTTAGGTTTTTGGGACAAGTCCCGTGATGTAGAAGATAAGTTAAATATTTATACCAAGAGTCTTGTCCTTGGAAGATGTATTCTACTTCACCATGCCATCTCGTTCTCCCACTCGAGATATTCAACACTTGATCTTGGGCTTTGAATGCAAGCGTGTAAAACCCTTTCCCTTTTATCGGTTTTATATCCAGATCAAATTCCTGGAGTATCGCCATCCAATTCCCTCTTCTTTCCCCCATTTTTTGTTGGGTAAACAAGTATCGGACTGCAGGGTGCGACACAATTACTTTAGTGTGATTCTTGAGGATGTAAGACCTGAAATGTTTTACTGCCTTATAAATTGTGTAGGCATGTTTGTCTACAACAGGATAATTGATCTCAGCTCCTTGAAGATTAGTACTCATAAATGAAAATGGGGGTTCATTGTTGCCATCATCCTTCTGATTCAAGACTGCAACTAGTGATTGATCGAAGGAGAAAGTATAAAGAAAAAAGTTTCTATTGAAATCGGGACTTCGCAACACTGGGGCCCGGGATATGGAAGCCTTGATATAGTTGAAGGAGTATTTTCTCTCATCATCCCACTTAAATTTGACATCTTTGCGAATCATATTTTGTAAGGGTTTGATGATTTCTGTGAAGTCGGGAGTGAACTTCCTCACAAAATTGATTTGCCCAAAAAAGCACTGCATAACTTTCTTGTTATGGGGTAAGGGAATTTGAGATATGGATTTAATCCTTTCCGGGTCTATGCGAATCCATGCTTGAGATATAATGTGACCTAACAACATACCTTCCTCAACACCAAAGATAGTTTTCTTAGGGTTTAAGGATATACCGTATTTTCTACATCTCTCGAAAATCTGAGTTAAGTGTTGGATGTGCTCTTCTCTGTTCTTTGAATACACTGTTATGTCATCTAGATACACAACCACACATTTATTGATTAGTCCCCGAAAATCCACATCCATGGCTCTTTGGAAGGTTTCTCCTACGTTAATTAACCCAAAATGCATGCGCTTATAAGCGAAGGTTCCCCATTTGGTTCGAAGAGTGGTTTTTAAACGATCTTCCTCTGAAACAAGGACTTGGTTATAACCTGAGAAACCGTCTAGTAGAGAGAAGATCTCTGAGCCAGACATGGTCTGCAGGAGTTGTTCCATCGATGAGACTGGGTAATTGTCCTTTTCTTAATCTCTGTTGAGGTTCCTAAAATCTACGCATAGGTGGATTTACCCTGACTTTTTCCTCACCGGAACAAGGTTCTGTACCCAAGCGGAATGCCTAACCTGAAAAATGATCTTGGCATCTAAAAGCTTCTTTAATTTTTGATACATAAAAGGTTCCATGGATGGGTGATACTTTCGGAGCTTCTGTTGGAAAGGCTTTACTTCTGGTTTTAAAGGGATGGTGTGTTGAATGATGCGGGTATCATGCGTTTTAAAATCCCTATAGGACCATGCGAAGACATCCTGGTATTGTCTGAATAATGTGAGGTACGATTTCCTCTCTTCCTTAGATATAGTCTTGCCAAGATTCACATTCTTTGGACTCTCTAGGGTTCCAAGGTTTATAGTTTCATGCAGGGGACAAGAGCTACCAGTATTAGCATTTTTGGGTCCCTTAAATAACTCTTTCAGATCAAACATATTTTCTAGATTAGCTATTCTTTCGGGATCGTGTGACCCTTTGATTTATCCATAGGTTGTCTTGTCCGAGGATCGATTTCTTTGGACAGCTCTTGGAGTTCTTCATCGTCAAAAGCAAGATCTTTGAAATTGTCTTGGTTAGTCAAGAAGTTTATGATTTGTTCATCTCATTCGGAGAATTTTGAATTGGAAATGTTATTAGGTACCGACGGTTTGTAGAGCATTTCCACAGTGAATCAGGAGGCTTCATAATATTCTAAAGGCGACAGCTTGGAAGCGGTTGTGGCCAAGGAGTCAGCAAGAATATGATTTTTTCTAGGGATCGCAGTGATATTAAAGTCCTCAAAGTTCTCTATTAACCTACACACCTCCTGCTGATAGTTCTTTAGATGAGGATAATTGCAATGTATAGTATTTCTTTCTTGTCTAACAATAATTTCAGAGTCCCAGAAAACTTTCAATTCTTTGATATCCAAATCTATGGCTTTCCTTAATCCTTGTACCAGAGCTTCATATTCGACAATGTTATTGGTACATTTTAATTCTAGTCGAAATGACAAGAAATGAAATTTACCAATAGGATCGATGAGGATGCATCATGCTCCAGACCCTTCTTCAGATTTAGATCCATCAAAATAAAGGGTCCAAATTTGTGAACAGGAAGCGCTATTTTCATTTTCCTTATTAGTTTCTTTCTCCCTGACCTCTTGTTTTGCAAGCTCTAGCACTGAGTTTTGGCAGAAAAGGGTGTCTCTTGTCGGTATCGACAATTTATCTTGGAAAATCAATTCAGAGTTTTGGGTAGGAGGAACATCGGATAGGAGGGGGTGAAATTTTCGAAGTAATATTCACAGGAATAATTTCCCAGTATGGGGAAATATGTGGACAAGGTCTCGTTAGGGGATTCTAAGTCAGTGACTGTATGTTTTAGATATCTCTCCCTATCGATTCTAATCATTTTCTTGTATCCCTTCAGTGATAGCCAAAGGTGTATCCAATCTGTACTGAAGTAACCGTTTAGCTTTTCAGACCAATCTCGACTCAGTAATAACCCATATGCCTTTGGGATATCTACTAAAATAATGTGGATCACTTGCACAAACGTGGGGTGTGTCGATATTCTAATCATCACATATTTGAGTTCTCCTATGACCTTGACCTGGGTCCTGTCCAGTTGTATGACATGTTTATCACTCTTGAGAGGAACGACATTCAATTTCTTGAAAATAGACAAGGGTATGACATTGGAGGATGCTCTAGAATCTACCAGACAGTTGTGAAGTTTCCTATTGAAGATTTCAAATGTTTGGAGGAATAGGGGAACAAAATATTTTTCCTTTCTATCTCCCTAGCAGGTATTCATAGTTGGTTTGCCCACCGGATCTATGTAAGTCAAACTTCTTTCTGGGAAATTTCCCGTCGTTGGGTTTTTCCGTAGAGTTCAAGGCATGTAGTAGAAAAAGTTTTTTGCTGAGGGATCCTACATATATCCATGACTGAAATATTGGCCTTTAGCTTCTTCAAATCTTTGACTACATTGTAATCTAGTTTGGGCGATTCCTGGGTATGGTTGCTTATAGGATTTTTACTGAGAGAAAAAGATGTCTTCGGGTGGTCAAAATTTAACTTACCTTGCGAGGCTCGGGCAACATTGGTATCTTTTGAGCCAAGTGGTCCCTTACTGTGTGTTTGTATCACTAAAACTTCCACGGGTTGGTCCCGAGACTCAAAGAAATCGTCAGAAGGCATGATCAGGTCGGGATCCCATATCATCATCGCTGTATCTCGTGGTGGGTCGACTTCTTCCTAGTCATCCATATTCATAACCGAATTGCTTCATTGTTCGGTCAGAGAGACTTCGTCTAGAAACCTATTGGCCATCAAATTCATGGCATGTACCCATTGAGGGCAGTCTCTTTCGGAGTGGTTTTCCTGATGATAAGTACAGAAAGAATCAGACGCGACATTCCCTAGATTGATATTTAAGTTAGCGAGGGGAGGTTCAATTGCTTTGAAAGGTGGGTTTATTTTAAGGAAGGGCTTATAGGGCCTTTGGCCTTAGTTTCCCTCCCCTACATTTCTCTTCATGTCTATGATTTCATTTGATAATTTCTTAACCATGCATTGTAGATCTTCTATATCACCATTACCTTTGTCATGAGTCTATTCAACCGGTTTTCTCGGAGGTCTAGTCAGAAGGAGTCCTCTTCTGGGAAGGGGTCGGCTTTCTTTTTTCACTAAGGAGACTTGACCCTCCTTACATCCTCTCATCTGGAATTCTATTTTCTTGGCCTCCTCAAAATTTTCCACCAGGTTTTGCTTAGCGACTCTTTTTACAAACATAGAAATAAAAGATGGGAGCACGTTGGCATAAACCTCGATTTGCAACTCTTGAGTTGGTTTTGTCTTGTGATGGAATTTGTTCAAGATGGTTGTGAATCTCTGGTTGAAGTATTTGAACCTCTCTTTCGGACTCATGGTGGCTGCAAACAACTCATCCATCAGGGCTCTCGTAGTAGTTTCCTCTGCAAATTTATCTAGAAAATATTTCTGGAACTTAGTCCAGCTAGTTATCGATCCTGTTGGCAAGATGAAATACCACGTGGAAGCTGGATTTTCAAATGTGTAGGGGAAGAGTTTGTAGACTACGTCTTCATGTTGAACATTCATAAGTATGATCTCGAGTATGAATTTCTTGATATGATCTTCAGGTAATCCTGAAGTTTCGGGGTCATACTTAGGAAGCAATTTCTCTGGATGTCGGGGAAGATTATGTATTTGTCTGGGGACGAACACGGCGTCTCCGGACAAACAGGGTTGATTGTTCTGAAGAAGGATTTCTCTTCATTCCTCATGGTTATTACTACCCTCCATATCTTTGAAATCCGAGTCGAACTCTTCTTGTTTGGAAAAGTCGTTTGGCTCGGAGACGTCGGCGGCTGGCGTTTCGGGTATCATATCAAGAGGTTATTGGATTTCAGTAATTGAAAAATCTATTAAGTCTTATACGGAGTGCACGGAAGCCTCGTCGAGAGTGATAAACACTAGTATTCTTTGTTTCTTTCTTCGAGGAAGGATGGGAGCTAAGGACAACACACCGATCTACCAGGTGTAGGGTCTAGTGATTCTCTTGAATTGATTCACTTCCTTGTGAGGAAGGAAGTAAGGTATTTTAGGGTGAAAAGGTTCTTCCTCGGGCTGGGGTGAGTTATTTGTTTCGGGGATACTCAACTTGTGTGGGCTGTCCTATGAAGGACTAGCCATGCATGTGGGCTGTTACGAATCTATAGGCTGTTTGAAATGATAGATAAAATATATATTTAGCCATTCATTCTCAGGCCCTCCTTCTAGCACCAATTATGTTCATGGGTCCTAAATCCCTTGAATCAACAGTAGGAAACAAATCCACCACCGAGGCCCAATTATACTCTGTAGCATTTAAAATGGAATGGTTCTCCAGATCTTGCGATCCAACCAATTTATCGATGGGATTTTGTGTTTTCTTGTGAAGGCTCTTCCTTCAGTTAGGACTGTTTTCTTCTGTATTTTCTCTTGGGTGGGGTTGATATGAGAGATGCAAGCCAGTATAAACGAACTTGACAAACAACAGGATTAAGTTTTAACTACTGGGG
>JZKD02S0059742.1:88137-99466 GCA_000966675.3 Picea glauca
CCATTCAATGTAAGGTGGACTAGGTCCACTATATTATTAAATAAGACCCACAATGGTAGTTAGATATAATAAATCGGTAGTTAGATATAATAAATGTAAGAGGACTTCTCAGAAGGTTCTACTTCTAGAAGATTCCTCCTCTAGAATGTTCTTAGGTGATGGTAGCACTATATAAAGATGTTCAACCAATGTAATGAGACATGAAAAGAAGTATTGTATTTGGAGTTGTAGCTCAATAGGAGGATGCCCCCTCGAAGAGGCAAGTGAACAGGAGAGCATCCCTTCCATAATAGGATCCATTGTATGGTGTTTCTCTACCTCAAATGTTTGGTAATAATAAAGTGTGGTTTCTTCTATATTGTTTTGTGGATCTATTGTGTATTCAGTATTTGTGGTGATTATATTTGTAGATCTATTCAGGTTCTTAACAGTCATGAGAACAAAAATGAAGATGATGTATTAGCCTCCTCTGATCAGAAAGTTGATAATAAACTCTAGATGACTCTCTTGTGTAATGTAGTGGGAAAGAAGATATGTTGAGTGGATGTTCCTGTGGACGAGCACAAGTGAACGTGATCCTAGTGGTTGAGCACTAGTGAAGAAGTGGTTTTTCTGTGTAATGCAATGAGCCAAAGATATGGACATCCCTATGGATGTGCCCCTAGTGGATGAACACTAGTGGGTGTATAAGATCCCTTGCTATATTGTTCAAGAGTTAGACCTTCCTATAGCCCTAATTGTAATGTAAAGGGTACAGGTCGACCCCACCTTAATGTGATTAATAATTAATGTAAAAGATAATTATTCTGGTTAATATTAATTATATTATGAGCTAGTGAGGTTAGCTCTGTTGTGCCAATAGACACTTCTATTGACAGGTTCAGTCTAGTATAAGTAAAGGTAAATTCCCCATTGAGGAATCATATCTTTTGTGTGAGTTTGGAAATTTCAGCAAGTACACCTTCTTGGGAAAAGTGCACACCTCTCTTGGGCACTAGTCTTCTAGGGTTTGAGCAACATCTTGTGTGCTAGGTTTCATTGGTGGTGAAGGTATTTCTCTTGAAGAATATAGCAAAGGATTTTGGTTGGGTTTTCTTCCCTTGTTGAGAAGGGTTTCCCACGATACTTCTTCTGTTTTTGTGCATGGTGTTTCTTCTTGTGATCTTGGTCGCTGCAACATTATTGGTTATGGTTAAGTTAAATGCTAAAAATGGAATGAACTTCATGCTTAACCTTTCTTATTGAAAAATCAACACGATTAACACCTCAAAGAAAGAAAATATGTGCACATGAAATTTAGAATGGAGCATCTAATAATGGGAAGAGATGAAATGTGTGCAAAATAAATTTAGAATTCATCATGGAGCATGGGAAGACATATCTTTATTTGATTAAAGACTTTATTTTGTTAATTAAAAATTTCATTTTCTTAACAAATTGTAGTATTTGTTCAAATTAAGTTTAAAAGTAAGAATGTGAATTGATTTTATTTTTAAATGAGTGTTTTAAAATTAAAAGATTAAAGACTTTATTTTGTTAATTAAAAATTTCATTTTCTTAACAAATTGTAGTATTTGTTCAAACTAAGTTTAAAAGTGAGAATGTGAATTGATTTTATTTTTAAATGAGTGTTTTAAAATTGGTTAAAATTAAAATGTTGTTAAGATTCAATATTGTAAAAAATAAAATTAATAAGTTTAATTATAATATTAGAATTTTTAAAAGGTAGTTTAAGATATATTTAGATTTCACATTTAAAATAATAAATATAAATTTTTTTGGTTAAAAACAATGTTGCATGAGTTTTCAGAATGTTGAAAGTGTGTTGAATAATTAAAAGTTTTCTCCAAATTTGAAAGAAAAATTACTTTGGGAGCATGAACATATTTAACACAATACTAAGACTTTAATATCCATAAAGATTAGATTAGAAAATGAGAAACAAAATACATATATAAAATTTTAACATATTTTTAAAATTAAACTTTACATATATAAACTCAAACATCTTTGTAAATTTGAAGCATTATTTTTGTTTTGATCGAAAATAGCTAAATAGTACTACTCTTGTAATATGAAAGTACAATAAAAATCAATGATATAGTTGGTTGATATCAACAACGCTAGCAAATGTTTGCCATGGACATGGTATTGATTTATTGACTTTCATGTTTAGTTTGAGCTTCAAGGCAAACATAAATGCATTAAAACTTCTTCATATACACAACTATAAAGTGAATATTATTAAGATTTTTTATTTAAATAATTTTTGAAATAATATATACTTTTAGTTTAGTCTTTGTTTTATAGTGATATTTTAAATAAATATAATAAAAATGTTGTAATAAATTGTGTGTTTATAATAATGGAATACAAATATTTACATTTTATTTTAATAGTGAAAATTGGTACTTATTAGTATCAAAAATATAATTTTAATTTAAAGCTTTTTATTTCTGAAACTCTTTGTCAAGCTTCCATTTCATTGATGTTGAAACTCTCAAAAAAACTTCGAAATTCCCAAAACAGTTTTAATCTAATTGAGGAGGTTTCTTACCAGTTCTCAAACTCCCAAAATATAGGAAACAACCAATTCCCAAACTCCTAAAATATAGGAAACAAGTTTCAGGGATGTTGAAAGGAGTTCTCATACAACTATGGTTAAAAAATGTGTTTTCTTTTATATATATATATATATATATATAAATATAAATAAATAAATTAACAGCTTTTTTCATGAAAATATAAATTCCAAAATTATTAATACATTAATTTATCATTTGGGAAAACTATTAAAACATTAATTTACAATTTTAAAATAACTTTATACAATTGGAAAAAAGCTAAGGAAAAAAAAAGCTCTTTCGCTGGATCCTGCTCTACTTTTCCATTTAGTTACTCAACCATCTGCAAACGACGACATGGTACTAACGGAGACGGCATCCAGAAGAGGGACGAATGGATAATGGATGGTCGGAAAAAGAGGAGGTCGGAAAAGGTGTAGCAAACGGGAGAACGAGCATGAATTTCGAGGACTAGACCATCTCTGGTGGCCGGGAGGCCATTTCGTAAATATTGAGGATTGACATCGGTCATATTTTCATGACAGAATTTAAAATCGCTTGAAAATAATATCACAAAAACGATGAACCATCTGATCTCCATTTATGCCGGATGGAATTAGTACAAATCATGATTATTTTTGAAAGAAGGAAAAAAGGATGAATTATATATATATATATATATATATATATATATATATATATAACCAACTAGTGCAAAAATCTTTTGGGAGGTTTTCAACACTGCATAATTCAATATTGTTAAATACTTTACATCAATTTGGTGTCTCGCTTGGCCGTGACCTTAAAAATAGATTATTTATTTATTATTTATTATATAAAAATGTGGTTAATGGGCTAGCATTCCAAGTATTTTTACACGTAGTTTGCTAAATATATTGTCCTAAAATGCAAATAACAGTGAAAAGATTCATACTAGTCAATATTTGACACTTTTTTTATTTGGTGGCTATGCAACTTGCTAGTTGTCTTTGTCTTCAATTTCCATTGGGACTTGATATCTAGTTTTTACCCCTCTCTCCCCTCCATGAATACAACTTCGAGTGTGCCATTGTTATTGGATGCCAAAGACAATTTATCCACACGTTATGCTAAGAACAAAGACCACAACCTACCACACTTGTCCTCAAAAGAATCAAGACACCTCCTGGAACTTAGAAGAAGATTTGACACGTTTGTATAATGTAAGTTGCTCACCTACTCTAGCTCAACAACTTCAGTTGTAAGGGCTAGAATAGCATTGTAGTTTGCTTGCCAATTTCCTCATGCCTCCTCAAAACTCATTTGGTCTTCTTACTCCAACACCTAGGTACTTTGTTATCTAGTGATTTCCTTACTGCAATCAGATTAGTAGCCCACAAAAAAAAAAACACTACTGAAATATTCAACTCAATATCATGTAGAGGAAGCATAAAATAGGAAACCAAATCAAGCACACATGAACACCAAAATTTTTGGGTAAATACCCCTGGAAAAACCCTGAAGGGAAAAACACTATTGAGAATTATTTTATTATGCTAAAATAAGGGCTCCTGTAATAGGGATAATGGCCTACTGAGAGAAATACAACTGCAGACTAACTTGGCAAGGGATGACCTGTTGTACAATCGATTTTGACACACTTTTCTAGGCATCTACGAATGTCCATTCGGTGACCTCCAGATATCAACGACTTTCCCGATTGGGACCCGCAAATGTCTGCGATTGTCTCCTCTGTGGCCCATAGATGTGTACAGAAAACCTGTACAAAACTTTTCGTTCATTTCAGCACTGTCTTGTGGCTTCATTCTATTGAAACCCACTTGTGTATGCCTATGTTCTCTCTTCTCCTTGACCTGTATGATCTCTAGATGAAAGTCCTTCTTTACATATCCAAGCTCTTGAACCACATTCCTTCATGATCCAATACTCTATGTCGGCTCCCTCAACACTTGTAAATTCAAGTGTCTTTCTCCTTCACCCTAGCCTTGCTTTTATAATCGTGAGTAACAATCTATTTCTAATCTTAAAAGTGATCTATGGTTGAGATTACTTCTCACACTCAATTTTAGATTTAGATTACATGCTACATGCTAAGTACTTTTAGCATGTCTCATAAATAACTCAATTAACTAATTACATAATTAATTAATAAAAGAAATTTACTTAAATAATTGCTTTAACTAAATTAAATTCAAGAGTAAAAGACTTTGGATGATTTCCACACGTCTAGACACATAGACCTATGTGGAAATGCCTGTCTGATGCTACCACTAACATCAACACTCCCTCTTAGTGAGGAAGGTATTCTGCACCACTCCAAATCTGTCTCTAAAGAATACAAACATCCCTTCCTCCAAGGGCTTGGTCAAAATATTTGCAACCTGCTCATCTGTGGAAATATATTGAAGATTCATTGCTCCTTTCTAGATCATATATGGAATGAAGTGATATATGATCTCAATATGCTTGGACCTATCATGGAATACTGGATTCTCAGAGAGCTTGATACAACTCTGATTATTGCAGTATATAATTGTAGGCTCCAACTCCTGACCAGATAACCTTGTAAGAAACTTGTGAATCCAAATGGCTTCACAACTAGCCTTAATTGTTTCCATATACTCTGCCTCTTCTGAACTAAGTGCCACATAATTCTTCTTCTTGTTGAACCAAGTGATCATTGTTGATCCCATGCTGAAGAAACACCCCAAGGTTCTCTTTATGTCTACTACATTGCCTGCCCAATTCGAGTCTGTATATCCCTTCAACTCTACTCCAACTCCTCCAAGATATCTCAGTCCATTCTCCACTGTACCTCTCAAGTATCTGAGCACATGCTTTGTTGCGATCCAATGCACCTGCCTTAGCTCTACCATGAAATAACTCAAGGTGTTCACATCAAAACAAACATATGGTCAGGTGTTGACCAAATACATCAAGGACTCTACCATATTTTTGTATATCCTGGGATCCACGAACTCTGAATTTGAAGTGTCGATCTTCTTCAATGGTAATTATAGGTGTAGCCATCGGTTTATATTCCTCCATCTTGAATCTCCTCAAGATATATATTGCATACTTCCATTTTCCAAGGAAGATCTCTCTCGATACCTACCATACATCTAACCCAAATAAATAATTCATCAAGCCAATGTCCTTCATCTTGAACTCATATGCTTTGCACCCTGCAATAATATCATCTGCACATGTGAGAAATAAATCATCAATGTAAAAAAACAATATGAGAGGATCCTCTCCAGCAAGTATGAAGTACAAGTTAGGATCCACCTTACTCTTGGTAAATCCCATACTCTGCATGTATCCATTAATCCTGGAATACCACGCCCTAGGTGCCTATTTGAGTTCGTACAAGGCTTTCTTAAGCCTAGACACGTGAGACTCCCTCCCATGTATCTCAAATCCCTAAGGTTCCTCTATGTATACTTCATCCTCAATTATTCTGTTGAGGACCATTTTTTTTACATCCAGCTGATGTATCCTCTACTTCATAACCAAAGAAATAGAAATAACATCTTGAATAGAAGCATACTTGGCGGGTGCAGAAAATGTCTCCTTGTAGTCTACTCCATCTTTCTGGGAGAACCCTCTTGCCACAAACCTTGCCTTGAACTTCTCTATGATACCATATGCATCATGTTTTATTTCGTAGAGCCACCTGGAAATCAAAACTGACTTCCCCTCCGGTATTGACACTATGTACCAAACATCATTGCTTATAATAGAGGTATACTCCTCTACCATGGAATCCCTCCATACCTATTGATATGTTGCTTCCTCAAAATTGGAAGGCTCAACATCAATGATGCTACTCGTAAGCTCCATATTGTTTGGAAACCTTTTTGAAGGCGTGTGCTCTCTAACCACACTCCTAGGAGCCTCACCAACATCTCTCAATGTCTGTACTATCCACCTAGGTCTCCTGATAGGGATGTAAGGGGATAAATCCTCCTCTCCACCTAAAGTATGAACTGCTGATTGTTTCTTATCCTTTGGTGCCTTTTTCTATGTGTCCTCTGTCCCTGATGATGACTCTTGAGTACTCCTATATGTTAAGTTCTCCTCAAACTTCACATCTCTGCTCACAAATGTCTTCCTCTACGCTGGAATAAAGATCATGTAATCCTTTGAGGTCTCAATGTACCCCAAAAATATGCCCTTATGTCTTGAAGGCGCCAACTTCATCGTCTTCTCCACTGGCACGTGGATGTAAATTGGACAACGAAAGATCCTCAAATGTCCTATCTCTGGCTTCACCCCTAAGAATGCCTCCTCCAGAGTCGTGTCCCGTAATATCCTGTGAGGACTCTTGTTTTTCACATACATTGTTGTATTACATGTCTCTACCCATAAAAACATAGGAAACTCGTGATCATGTATCATAGCCTTGGCAGAACCGATGATGGACCAATTATTTCTCTCCACAACCCCATTAGGCTGAGGGTTGTATGAGACTATTAGCTCCCTCTTGATCCGTGACTCTTTGCATAAATCCTTGAATCCATTGGTGGTTTACTCTCCACCATTATTCGACCTCAATAACTTAATATTCATCCTTATCTGGTTCTCTACCTGAGCCCTAAACTCTTTCAATCGACTGAAGATCTCATCCTTGGTCTTCATAATATGATGATCCCTGTAATGATGCTACTAACATCGACCCACTCACATTTGAATGGATAATATCCAAGATCCCCTTGGGCCTACTCTTGTTGCTTGGAAAAGCAGCCTTGACATTCTTGCCAAGTGCACACCCTCTACAAGAGTTGTAACTCTGGAAGACTTGTAACATTCTACCTCATAATCGACAATTCCTTGTAGTGTAGGTGTCCCAACCTCTTGTGCCACAAATCACATATGTTGTCACTATTGTGTACCAAATCCTGAATAGGCTTGCCTTGCAACCCATATAAAGTGCCCTCTCTAACCCCAATGACCATTGGGTTGTCCAATATAGTTTTCTATGGATGTATGAGTACCTTCCCTCTCTGAAAAGTGACGAAAAAACCCTTGTCCTCCATAGCTCAGACTGAAATAAAATTTTTCTTCAGACCTGGTACGTAAAGCACATCATGGGAATCTAACGACCCTCCTAACTCAAGCCGAAACGTAATTGTTCCCTCTCCCTTCACAACATACCTGGCATCATCACCAAGATTCACATGAACCTTTGAGTCCTTCTCCATTAGACTGCTAAATAGATCCCATGTCTGTGTCATATGACGCGATGCACCACTATCTAAGAAACAAGCACTCATTGTTGTGCTAGTAGAAAGACAAGAAAACATTGAGTAATCTTTCTCCAACTTTGCTGCAAACTCATCAAGATTTGTCTCTGTTGATGTTGTTGTTTGTGTCATTTCATTACCCTTGTTCTTCTTCTTCTTCTTTGGACACTGAGATGCATAATTCCAATTCCTATTCCATGAGAAGAACTTGATTTTAATCAAGTCCTACTTCTTCTTTCCTTGTTGTGATGATCCTCCATCATTTTTACCCTTCTTACTAGAACTTTTTCCTTTACGCTTCCTTGTAATACTAACAAGGGCCAATTTCTCTTCACTACCTCCCCACTTGTTGCCTTTACACTCTTCCCAAGTCTCTTTCTAGATGCAATCATCCCAAAGTCTCTGCCAATATGGGATATTCTCTCGAGAACAAACTCCTTTGAAAAATGGTTCCCATGACTTGGGAAGACCATCCAATGCCACATTAACGAGCTATGCATCCTCTGTTTTCTCCCTTATGGATGCAAGTTCATCACACACCTGTGTGATCCTCATGATATAGCTGGTAACATTATCTAATCTAGAAATCTTAACTGATCTGAGTTTAATCATTAAGATCATCTTCTTATTCATGTTCTTGCTTTGGAATAAACTTACCAAGGAATCAAGCATCTCTTTGGCCATCTTCTTCTCATTTAGGTGAGGGATTAAATGATCCTTCATTGAATCTAGGAGGACTCTTTCTTCTTTGATCTTCTTCTTGTTGTGACCATCTAAGTTGTCGGATCTGTCGATGGATTAACTTCTTTATCCACTAACTCCCTAACATCATACTCCTTCAATGCCAAAGTAACTCTTGATTTCCAAGATATGAAGTTGGATGCTCCATCCAATCTGTCTTCAACTCTCAACAATGTTGCCACCATCCATAAAACCTGATAAACTACCTCGAAAATAACCTTTTGTTGGAAAATTGTTCATGTACTAATCTAGCTTCCCTTCATAACATGATCTCTAATAACATGTAGAAATTCTTACTCCATCACCTAGGTACTTTAGTATATGATGATTTCCTTGCTGCAATCAGATTAACAACTCACAAAACAATAATAAACTACTAAAATATTCGACTCAATATCATGTAGCGGAAGCATAAACTAGGAAACCAAATCAATCACACATGAATACCAGAAGTTTTGGGTAAATACCCTTGGAAAAACCCCATAGGAAAACCTGTGCTGAGAATTATTTTATTATGCTAAAATCAGGGCTACCACAATAGGGATAATGGCCCACTGAGAGAAATACAACTATAGACTAAGATGGAAAGGGATGACCTGTTGTACAATCAATTTTGGCACACTTTTCTAGGAATTCACGACTTCCCTTTCTATGACCTGTGGATATCCACAACTTTCCCCAATGAGACCTGTGGATGTCCACGACTATCTCCTATGTGGCCCGCAGATGTGTACAAAAAACCTGTATGGAAAGATCCCTACATTCCAACACTCTCCTATGGATTCCTTTTGTTGAAACCCACTTGTGTATGCCTCTATTCTCTCTTCTCCTTAACCTATATGATCTCTAGATGAAGGTCCTTCTTCACCTATTCAATATCTTGAACCACAATCCTTTGTGATCCAATACTATGTGTTGACTCCCTCAACACCTGTCAAGTCAAGTGTCTTTCTCCTTCACCCTAGCCTTGCTTTTATAATCGTGAGTTACAATATATTTCTAATCTTAAAAGTGATCTATGGTTGAGATTACTTCTCACACTCACTTTTAGATTTAGATTACATGCTGCATGCTAAGTACTTTTAGCATGTCTCATAAATAACTCAATTAACTAATTACATAATTAATTAATAAAAACAATTTACTTTAATAATTCCTTTAACTAAAATAAATTCAAGAGTAAAAAGCTTTGGATGATTTCCATGCATCTAGACATATAGACCTGTGCGGAAATACCTGTCTGATGCTACCACTAACATCAACACTCCCGAGAGTCCCCACTGACCATTTATTTCCCCATTGTTTTCTCAACCACAAAGGTAAGGTTCACCTCAAAGCAGCTGACAGACCCATACTCCTACCTGGTGAAAACCTCCAAACTACCCAAACTCCCTCTCGACACCTACGCAAAGACACTTCTAGATTCTAGAAGAAACCATGATACCCAATACTCTCAACTACCATTACAACACATCAGAACCTCCCCAGAAAACATTCCTTTTTTTTAGAAAACTTGGGAAGAGACCTCCACCACCTATCCACAAGGGAAATGTTTCTCTCTAGTTTCTCACTCAACCAAGCCATAGGATGAAGGATCCGACTCCAATTCCCTAAAAAACAAATCCCAAATGTGCCCCCCAAATCCACCAACTTTGGTATATAACCCACCTTCACCATCACTGCAAATAAATGCCAGCAAGATCGCATGTGCCTACCGACCCTCCTCACTCTTAAGGGGATGCACTCCCATATGGGCTTCTATGACAAATGTCCATCAAACACACATGTATTCAATTTAAAATGACTAGTTATTAACAATTTAAGGGAGGGAAAGAGTGCGATACTCCCCAATTTTAACCATATGGCCCAAATGCAAAGTTGTTGCGAGCTTGGACCATGCATCAACTTCCCCGTTGAATGGCCTTCGTATGTGATATAGGAAGATGCGATAAAAGTTAAGAAAAAGGTGTTTGATTTGAACCGCTACACTTTTCAATTGGCGCCCTCCTATTTTAAAGTTAAATTTTATAGCTTGAATGATGAGCATTGATTCTCCGAAGACCATAAATGCTTTAATTCCTTGCAATTTGGCAATATTTAGGCTGCACCATAAGGAGTGGGACTTAGTTAGGTTGTTAGACCCCTACCTAAGCCCCAAGAATAGTGAACCAACTTGTTCCCCATGGGATCGTGAATATTCCCACCTGCTTCTACTGCCCTTGGCTTATTCTTAGAAGCCTCGTCGAGAAAAAGAGAATGAAATTTTTTTTGAAGCCTCCACTCCTAAAATTATGTCAACTCTTTCTTTATTTTCCAATGTGGATGTTGTATGTCTCTATTAAATGGAATTTGATCCACTGGAATGAATTGGAAATACCTCAACCAATCCACTTCTATATTATTTAAAGTTGTATCCTAAGAGGGGGTTCTTCCACACATACATTCATCCAATAGAGCCACTGCCTTGGATGCTATTTGAACAATATTCATGTCTTCATTATTGATTTTTTTTAATTTCTTGATAGCCAAATTTTCTAGTAGATATACTTGGGCAAAGATTTCCATAGTGTCCAAAATATTTTTGTTTTACAAAATTTCTGTTATAAAGCTTGTCCCAATGCAAAAACGTCACCTCCCATGACAATGGTCGTCCCACCCTTTTCTTCAATCCTCCTAGCGCTTGATTCTAGACTTCCAAAGTATAATCATATTCTAGAAAAAATGTGACAATTGTTTCTTTCTTTTGTAGAGAACCACATCTCGTTGTACCTTTAATAC
>JZKD02S0059742.1:105394-144749 GCA_000966675.3 Picea glauca
TGTAGGTTCTCATTCTAACTTTCTAGAAGGCAAAGTTTGTTCCATTGAACATAGGGGCCTTATTGGTTGAATTTCCTTCATGGATTGACATGTTTAAGCTCTAGGATCTACCCTTAGATAAAAGGGGCCAGATCTGATACCAATTGTTGGACAACTCAGAGGGGGGGGGGTGAATCAGTTGTTATCGTTCTTAAACAATTATGCTTCTTTTAAAAAATTTACAAGGCACACAATGATGATGACAATAATGCAGGGAAATAAACATTGACACATTCAACATCAATCACATATATGAGAAGCACAGAGACATATATTTCCCGAGGAAACCCATACAGGGTAAAACCCTCTTTTTCTTTATATGATAAGTAATAGTTACATTCTTTACATTATCATACATATGAGAACCAACTCATAATGAGGCTACAACCTTAGTTTTGCAAGTTTCTACTTGCTGAGAGCACCAACCCTCTGTTTTCTCTAGCACCCACTAGAAGGAAGCACCAACTCCCTGATTTCTCTAGCACCAACTAGAAGGAAGCACCAACTCCATGTGTTCAAGCACCCACTTGAACCTCTGAGGACACCAGTCCTCCCTAGCGCCTCCCAACCACCCTGAATTATAAATTCTTTGTTACTAAAACTTATTACAATGATATAAAATTATTCAATGGCTTACCAGCCTTGTCGTTGTTCTATTACACTGCTCTGCCCTGTCTGCATTAGTGTCTTCTGCACACCCCTAACACTTTTTGTTCTTCTACCTTTTATGCTCTATGCGCCATATCCCTTCAATGCACCATTCCTCGACTGTGCATTTTTTCTCCTACGCTCTGCCTCCTTGTACACCCCTGAATTCTCCTACACAACGACGACCCTTATCTCTTCTTTGTTCAACATTCTTATAGTCTCTATTGTCTTTGTGCATGCAATATTCGCAATGCCTCTGCATGCTCACTCCGCACCAAATTCCTCCACAACTCAAGTGCTCTGTCTGATCATCATCGTGACTCTTCAGCTTCTTTGGTCGTTTTCCACTCGTTCAACATCACTGTATGTTATACTGAGATTCCTCAGCCTCTCTGGCAGTTTGAGACTCTTCGTCTTCTCTGTGACAGTCGAGCTCACCTTCTCTGTTCCAGTTACAGGCCTCAATGCTCATCCAGCTATCAATCGCCTCCATGAACATCTTCATCCCTCTTGAAGATTCCTAGAGACTCTTCACCTCCTCTGTCAATCACCCCGAAGTGTCTTCGAGTCCTCTGGCAGAAACCATCAGTGGTTTCTGGCAGTTACACTGTGTCATGCTATAGTAGCCCTCTGATCTTGTTCAAATTCACCTACACCGTTGGATTGGTTCGATGGGATCTTGCATTCATTTCGAAATTTCGGCATTCGACAATTCGACATTCGTGTGAACATGTGTCTCAACACTCCCAGTCGCGATCCCCGAAAATGAGCTTGGTTGCTCTAGCTCTTTCCTCCATCTCTCGCTGATGTGACCAAGGGTTGTGACCACAGCCTTATGCATAAAGCACTTTCATGATTTTTCATTTCGTGAATCTGGAGATGAGGCATCTCGACTCTCCAAGTCGCGATCCCCGAAACCCCGAAATGGCGTGGGAACAACGGTCCCGATCTACACTTGATCTGACGACTCAGATCATTTCGCGATTTCGACATTCTTGATGTTCAATGTTCTTGTCACTTCAAAGTTCTGATCCGTGAAACTCCGAAATGGAGTCATATCAACAGTCCAGATCACATCTTGATCTGACGGCTGCAATTAAATCGCAATTTCGCATATCGCGATTTTGGGATTCCTGTGGTTAATATTCTTTGACATCTCCAAATATCGATCCGCGAAACTCTGAAATGGAGTGGGATCAACGGTCCAGATCAAACCTTGATCTGACGGCTCAAATCATTTTGTGATTTCGCATATCACAATTTTGACATACCTATGGTTAATATTTCTTGCCTCTCCAAGTCGCGATTCGCGAAACTCCAAAATGGAGTGTTTGACATGCTCTGATCTTCTGCCACACATCCCTCTCGGATCAATGGTCAAGATTTTATCAAGACTTCACAACTCCATGAGCCTTCGTTGACCTGATAACCGGTCCATATTTGGCCTCGATCTAACGGTTGAGATTATTTCGCAATATCGCATATCGCGAGTTTGAGAGGTGAAAGGATGGAGCATTTCATACCTTTGACTTTCCAGTCAGCGAAATGGTGATCTGTGTCCATGTGTCCTTCCCGAAGATGGACGGTCCTCCTGCTTTCGGGATTTTGTAAGCCCACTTCTCCTAGCACTTTAAAGAACATGCAGGCTCTCCTGGATCCAACGGTGGTCGAACCCTGCGCTCGGATCTAACGCCCGAGATCTATCCTCCATATCTGTGCGCTCCTCTTGTCTACATTGAGGTCTGATAGCCATCAGGAATTCTGAATTGTTGATCCAACGATCACTGTTGCTACTCCTCCCCATTATCACTGTGTTGTGGATCATGCTCCTGTGCTCAAGCCATCATTGTTGCTGTACTTGCCATCAATGACAAGCATACGCTTCCTGTAAAACATGCCAACATACACTTGGTATATGGTAGCACATGGATAGGATACATCTCTTGGTGATGATGGTACTTGGTTGAGGTACACCATTGGTATTACTTGTTTATCATATCTTATGGTACATGGTGTATGACATGATATGGTATATCATTGATGAAATGGTACAGGTTCGGTGCATGGTTGATGCACTTGTTATGGTACAGATCATGGTACAAGTTGATGTGCATGGTTTGGCACATGGTATGGTACTAGTGTTTATGTGCATGGTTGATGCATAGTACATGTTGGCACATGGTATGGTACATGCAGATATCTTGTGATGGTATGTTGGTGACTTTGGTAAATACTTGGTAGAGGCATGTGTTGGTGATGGTGGAATAAACACATGAAGGTCAGTATAGTTGCAGGTAAGACTATCATAGATGGATAGTACGTGTTGTTGGCCCTTGACCAAGTTTTGGGATAATCTTGGTCATGTTTGACTGTTTTTGGGACTTCGACATCCTGTCAAAGATGGAGCGCCAGACGAAGCGGAGATTACAGAATATCGACCCACTTTTGGGTCCCTTTTTGGGTTTTGGGAATATGTAATAGGAAAGGGATGTTGGCCCGTGGGTTTACCCATGCTTAGGCCACTTTTGTATGTATAAATATAAGGATAGGCAAGAAAGTAGTTGTTGAATATTGTATCTATGTGATATAGGCTAAGTGCCAAGAAGGGATCTGTGTGATCAAAGGTTTTGTGCATTCTGTATAGACTTGCAGAGCTTAGCGCAAGTCCATGTGTGAAGATATAGAAGGATTTGTGTTGTAGGGCAAGGAAGAAGGATCTAGTGAGCTGCGCAGATCTTCTATCCTATGCGGAGTAAGGGTTTCTAAGGCTATGTGCTTGTAACCGATTGGCCGACGATAATAAATAAGAGTTGGTGGACGTAGCCCCAGGGTGGGGGTGAACCACGTAAATACGGTGTTGTCTGCTTTGTGCCTTGTTCTGATGCATTAATGTGATTATTTTCTAGGTGCTTTGAGATGAGTAGATAGATATGATATGTATGCTTATGCTTAGTGCTTATGGTGCGTAGAATGTTAGATATGATCCATGTGTATATGCTAAGTGTTTGATATTTTATATATGAATAACATGTTGATGCTAAGTGATTGAATATTCTAGTTCATAGTGAATGATGCAAAGCTCTGTTATATCATCGAAGTGGCTATTGATTGCATAATAAATAACCAACAGTGCTAAGTGCTATATTAAGAGTTATAATCACAAATATGTGTCCCAGCTAAGGTTGCAGACACTTGAGTCCTACAACCACCCCTGCCTCTACCTCGGGTGAGGCTTCATATGATTCGCAGGTGTTGTCGAAAGGGCCGGTAGTTAGGGCTTTGTTGGTGCGCTCTTGAGCGTTGAACCCTGGGTCTGCCCCTGTGCCAACACGTGTCATGCCATTTTTGGTGATATATGGTACGCCACGTAGTTCCTCATAGTTGAGGAGATATGGCTCTGTGAAGTTGGAGGATGCCCAAGAATATTCTAGAAGCCTCTAGAAGGTCGTCAAGAAGCTTGACGAGTCAAAGTGGTTGCAACAAGGATTAATTAATTGTCGAAAAAGATTAATTAGTTATTGCATGGATAATTAATTATTTCATGTCATTAATTAATTATTGAAAAAGATTAATTAATTATTGTAGGGATAATTAATTATTGAGATTGGTTTTCATTGATGTCAACCCTTGATAAATGTTGCACGTTGAAGTAAAGTGTCAATAAACATAAGAAAATTAATTATTGTAGGGATAATTAATTATTGGAGGGATAATTAATTATTGCATGTGAGTTGCATGCCATCATGAGTTGCATGGCAGTTGCATGTCATTAAGAAATTTATCTTTATAACACAAAGAAGAGTCCATTACAAATCACTTATGTGTATTCACTTATGAGAATACAGGTTGGAGGCAGATAAGTCCAAGTGAAGTAAAGAAGGTCGAAAATCCAAGGGAGGATGAAGTTTTTGATGATGTGTTCTAAGGTATGTTATTTACAGGTCACTGTACCCTTTTTTCTATAATGTTTTTTTTCTAAAATGATTCAGATATCGAAAATCGAAGGCTGTTGAGAAGACATATCAAGGTACGTGTTGTATAAATTTCAACTTCAGGGTAAATATATGTGTTCCTGAGTGTGTTAGGGTTTTATTTTGAAGAAATTGGGAACAAGTATGTCTCAGTGAGTTATAAGCACTTGATTAGAAGAACTATTTTGTGGATTTTGGTATGAGGTATGTGTGGTTGCAGTCTTGATGAGATATTGATATCAGTAGCAACAACAGAGGTATCAAGATCAACAACAACAACAAAAATTTAGTAGTTATAGCAGCAAAGGTAGTGACAGGGTTGTCTACATTTATATTTCAAGGCAGTTGGATATGGAAATGAAAGGGGGTTGTAGCCTCCTTTTGGTTGGATCCAAAAAATTAGGGAGTTGGAGCTTCCTTCAGGTTTCATATTGTAAACAGGGGGTTGGAGCCTCCTTCCAGTTGTAGCCGAAGAAATAGGAAGTTTGTGCTTCCAATGAATGTACTCTTTGACAAATAAGAAAATCATTCCATGGTTTTTTTCCGCATTGGGTTTTCATGTAAAACTTCAATTTATTGTGTTTATATGTTTGTTATGCACTGCTTTATGGTAATGATGCTATATTGAATTTTGATTGAATATCATTGAAGATTTATATTATGGTTAAAGAAAGAAAAGTACTATTATTGATTCACCCCCGCCTCTTAGTACTCCAACACCCTCTATGTTTTCCCGCTTGATTATGGGTGATTACTTTGGGGAAAATCCCCCTACTTAGGGTCTAATGGATAGGAAGAGAAATGACTCCTTAAAAGATAGAAACTGACCTATTATTACACAATTTCACCAAACCCTAATGATTTCTTTTAAATAAGGGAAACAAGAAAAAGATGAAGAATGACGCCTTGTATCCTTTCGTTCATAGTAGATCCCCTTTATATGTTTCTCACTCCTAAGTTGAAGATATCCTCCCAAAGATGACCTGAAACAACATATAAATCACTATACAAAATCATATATGTAATCATTATTAACATAAACATGTACTAATTATCATGAAATAAGTTATAAACATTCAAAATTATTCACAAGAACATAGACATGTGAATTGGGAAAGGAAAGCTCTCTTTTATTGATAACATATGAGGAAGATTAGAACTATAATATTTGATGTCAACACCACTCTACGAACCTCACCCGGGTTCCTCCAATAAGAATCCAAGTGCATTAATCCCACAATCACTAGAAAATCCTCACAATTAGCATGCAAAATTAATGGGTTTCATGGATTTCATAAGGATGATGAGATAATGAGAATGTTGAGGATGGATACTCAGAACTGGATGCATAAGCTCAAAGAAAAATAAGGAGAAATTTGGGTAGAGTTTCTTTTTTTCTTCATTCTATATCCTCAAATGACCCCCCTAGGGCCCTTTTATATGAAAATTAGATAGTTATTCGGTTTTGATAAGTGCTATAGGAGGCAAAAATGGTTGTGAAACCCATCATATCTCGTAAACCCCACTGGGAAGTGCAGTTTTTTATTTTTTTGCAACTTTTGTGAGTGTATGCGGGCTATATATGTATTAGCTCACGTATGTACATGTGTTGCATGCGTATCAGGGCGCGTAGACCTTGAAAAATGGAATTTTTAAGAAATAAAATCAACAAAAGTGATTTTCAAGTGTGTATATGGATGGTCCATGATACAAAATGCATAGTGGTGGCAGTTTGGACTATAACATATTCCCCCTAATGTGTGAGGTTAGAAGAGAAACCGATGGCCGAAATACATTACAAATTCTTAGGGAAAGCACTGAGTAAAGTGATCCTAGACGAGTATTCAGGAGCATTTCATCTGCAATAAGATCAATTTCTCTGAGGCGGGAATACACATGCTCGAGACAAACTAAGCATGGTTTCCAATCAAGTACACCATAGATCCATGTCATATATATAGAATAATCATGGCCACATGAAAGATATATAGTGGATCCATGTCAACAAGGATCGTAGCCATGAAAAATACATAGTGGAGCTACGTCTCAAAATCATCGGAAGATATAAGAGTATAATAACATATACAAGTTGATCTTCATGAAGTATCAATGTCTGTAGCTAGAGATGATAGCTTCATAACTCGAGCAATAACTTCAAAATCTTCAAAACTTAGGTAGGAGTATAACAAGAGTGTAAGAATCACTACCCTGGGGTCTTTGACAAGACGTTACGAAAATACTGGAGGATCTCGAACATCAGGCACATAAATTCATTGATTCTGAATATTAACTTAATAGGACTTTTAGGATGGCCGACTTGCAAAGCTCAAGAGACTGACTGCAGAATGGCCGACTCAGAATGTAAAACTTCCCTTGGAGAAAAGCACGACATATAAAATGTCTCAGGAAACATGTTATTGACATAAGTCTATGACACATGAGGCATCCCAAACTCTCCATATGTTTTGAAGAGTAACCGAACGGAGGAGGACACAACTTTATGTAACGATAATAACTTCCTAAGGTCATGCTAAATTCAAAAAATGAGTAGTAGAATCAAATATTTTCTTTGTCCAAGGGAGACAAGATTGTTGCCAATAAAAATAATAATGCATCCATTTCCCCTCTCTTTTGGAATATTTGATTTTTTTATCTTTTTCATATATTTAACGAGCTTGAAAAAGAATAAAAGAACTCTACATTACAAAGGAGGAATGAGTGTCGCAGGAAGAATAAGAAAACTAGTTCCAAGCGCATGGAACATATTGATGCTTAGTGCAAGGAGACATGTGTAGGATAAGGACACTCAGGAAAATTCCTCCATGGGTTAGGGTGTTAGATCGCAAACGAAAAAATGTTGCAAGTCTTTCACCTATGGAATGCTCTAAAGGTTCATAAAAAATAATATGGAGTTGGCAATAGCCCAAATATGAAAGAGTTAGACATGCAATGCGATTACAGATTGACACAAAGAATGAGGATATTCCTTCAATGTAAAGTTTTACGAGCCCAGAGAAGGTATGATCAGAGGTTTTTCACGTTTAGAGAGTCTAAAAAACTAGTAAAAGAAGACTCCAAAGTGGTCTTTTTCATAAATTTATCCCCCCAAGCCCGAAAAAGAATAAAACAATACTTAGGAATACTCTCCCGATGAGACATGTCTCATGAGGTGTACCTTTTTCCTAATTAATCTATTGGCAGAAGAAATGGGTAAATTTATGCCAAATAGATGTTCTTTCTAAACCAATTAACGAGTGTGAAAGAAACAAGGTCACTCAATGACATTTTTCTGTTTAGGGAGTCTAAAAAGGGCTTAAAGAATACTCCAAGGGTTTTATTTTTCATAAATAATCTCCAAGGACCAAAAAAGAGATAAACCAAAACCAGGGAGAATGGCCCTTTTTCGCAAATTTAGTCCCTCAAGCCAAAAAAAATGGTTAAACTTACACCTAATAATACTCTCCTAGTGAACCGTAGCTCCTAGGGTGTACCTTTTTCATAAAATTAGCCATCCAGACTGAAAAAGGGGTAAACTATCATAGGGAAGATGTGCCTTCAAATTTTACTTTGGCGAGCGTGAATGGAAAGAAGATCATTCGACAATCTTTTCAATTTTAAAGAGTCTGAAAAGAGATTAAAGAAGACTCCAGGGGGGCTCCTTTTTGTATGTAATCTAAACGAGATCGAAAAGGGTAAACAATCTCTCGTTAGATGTCACTTTCATAGTTTTAAGTGAGCTTGAAAGAAGACAAACCATGCTCTAGGGGAGTCCCTTAGGTATAGGCCGAAAAAAGTAACCAAGAAGAAATACGAGGCTTCAAATTCAGATTCAGGGTGGGAATAAAATGAATCTCGAGCCTATAGGACACTTACAACATGGGTGCCAACATGGAAAAAAAGGTTCTAACTAGGGAAACCATGGAAAGGCATGCTCTACCACCTAACTATGACACTTCTAGAGCAACATGGAAGGTTCTGTGTCACACTTTGGTGGGATCGACCATATGGAAAATAAAAAATCATCAATAAAATGCAAATGCAAAGTGCTATAGACCTGCCCTACATGCAAATGGAGATAACTCATGTTCTTCATAGGATGTTATAAATAATTCCTCCCATTAAAGAGTCAAAATCCAAAATCTTGATAGATTTATGTAACCAAAAGATCACCAAGAGAATAAATCCATCCACCAAACCAACATTAGAGAATAATTATGGGTCAAAATTAGGTCAAAAAAGGTAAAAAAGTTTATAAATATGAGTAAAAGGATCATTTTTACCATTGCATTGTGAAAAATACCCCAAAAGGCCAAAACCCCTCTTCCTCTTGTAAATTTGGAGAGCTACGATGGACAGAATCAACTCTCGCTTGGACCAAGTAAGTAATCCTTAAACTTGCAATTTCATGCATTTTTTTATAAGTTTTAGAATGGTTTTGGGGCCACTCACCCTAAAAAATATTCAAGCTATGTGTGTACATAGGCTATGTACAGTCAGCCTACGTATGTACATGGGATGAGATACAGTCATACTGTGTACATACGCTACTGTCGTCAAAACAACCTTTGTTCATGCACAATCTTATATAAAAAAGAGAGTTACTAACCCCCAAAATTATTTGGTGATGATACATGATGTATGTGCAATGGCGGGAAAGAGAGCATGAAGAAGTGGATCAACTGGTCAAAGAAGATCTTGAGGCAGTAGCGGCAGTAAAACAATGTGGCATGTGGAAATTTTTCCAATGTCCTTACATGCGAGCCCAACCAAGGCTCTTAAACCACTTGATCGATTACTGGAATCCTGATGCATAGGATTTTATAATTTAGGGATAATCTCTCATATTGACAACGAAGGAAATCTACTTCCTAACAGGCCTCTCGAGGAGAGGTGAGGCAGTGAACCTCAATACTTTTCCTCTTGGACCATATGTGATTGCACATTATATACAAACATATGGTGAGGCTGGGACTGAGAAAGTAGGATCTCAAGTCCCCATCTAGAAAATTAACAGCTTAAGCTTGAGGGTGATATTGTATATGATTGGACGGATCACTAGATCTACAACGCTTCACCAAGCTTCCATGGGTCAAATGAATTTTGTCATGTAGTGTCATCAACCAGTTGTATTTGATTGGATCTCCACTATGCTCTATTATATGAAGTCCCAACTTATCGACTGCAAGCGCAAGAAAAACAAATTTTTTGGATTTGGAACAATGTTTTGTGCATTCTTTTATGAGAGAGAGTTGGGCATTGTTGGCCCTTGACCAAGTTTTGAATATCCTTGGTCATGTTTAACCTACTTTTGGGACTTTGATAGGCCACTGAAGGCAGAGCGCGAGTTGAAGAGGAGATCGTGGGATCTCGACCCCTTGTTTAGGGATTTTTGGGTTTTGGGCTTATGTAATGGGTATGGGGATGTCGGCCCATGGGTTTACCCATGTTTAGGCACTTTTGGTAATGTATAAATAGAAATATAGGCAATGTAGGAAGTAGATCGATCTATGTGATCGAAGAGAGGCTAGACACTGTGCTAAGTGCAACTTGTAAGTGCTTTGTGCATGCTATGTTGAGAACTTGCAGAGCTAAGTGCAAGTGATTGTAAGAGACTGTGAAGAGGTTTTGTGCTGTAACTCAGGGAAGGAGGATCTAGCAGAGTGCTCGTAGATCTCTTGTCCTCTGTGGAGTAATATATCATGTCTCTGTGAATGTAGAAGATTCACGGAAAGAAATAAAGAAGAATAGTTGGTGGATGTAGCCCTAGGGTGGGGGTGAACCACGTATATCCCGTGTTGTGGTTGCTTTGTGTGTTATGGTTGTTCTCATGATATATGGTTAAATGCTTAGTGCACTGATGTATGATTAGAAGAATCTAATATGGTAGCTTAGTGATGAATACTGTGAATAAATGCTAGATCTGATCTATGTTGGTATGCTTAGTGCTTGAATCTATTGGATTTGTGTGAATATTGCGCTGATCTATTATTAGGGTTTAGCTGCGCTGTAAGATAAGACTGAATATTAATGAACTATAATTGATAAGTGATTTGTTAAGGTTTTACAATCAGAGATCTGTGTCCCAGCTAAGGTTGCAGACATCTGAGTCCTACAACCACCCCTGCCTCTACCTCGAGTGAGACTTCATCTGCTTCACAGGTGTTTCCAAAAGGGTCGATATTTAGTGTTTTGTTGGTGTGCTGTTGTAAGCATTGAACCCTGGGTCTGCCCCTGTGCCAACAAATGGTTCTGTTGCCGAGACTGAAACTGTGATTGCTGGGAACTGAAGGAGAGAAAGCTCCGTGTGTAGATATGTTGCCCTAGTGTGCAGTATTCTACTTGACTTGTGAAGCTCTGTGCCAAGAAGAAAAGTCAGATTTGAAGAAAAGAGGAAAGACCTGGAAGCTTTGTGCTCTGATTAAAGTAAAGTAAGAAGTTTTGGTTAAAGAGGTAAGATATTAAATCTTTGTGCTTTGATAAAGGTAAGAACAGTGAAAGGTTTTGATTGAAAAGGTAAGATAAGTGGAAATTTTTGTTTCAAAAGTATGGATCTAGGTATGTTTGATAAATTTTGTCCTAGCTTGAAAAGTAGGGCACATCTAGATGAAAGAAGGTTTGATATGAGTAAAAATAGTGAAAGATATGTTATTCCTATGCATATAAAGAATGTTTGGACTAACAAATGGATGCAGGACCCTAGAAATAATTGTTTGCGGGTTAGCTACTATGATCCTAGTGTGCAGTACAGGAAAGGCTGGGGATCATTTAAAAGAAAGAGAGGATTAACTCTTTGTTATAGTTGCAGAAGACCGGGACATCTTGCTAAGGAATGCCTTGGTAGAGGTCCTATTTTCCTTTGTTGTAAAGATATGGATGATGAAGTTCTAGATTTTCCAAGAATGATTTCTAAGCTTGAAAGTATGAATAAGAGACAAGAAAACCCTGAGGAAGGTCAAGAAACTGAGACCATGACAGAACCCCAGAAAGAACTAGAGAATGTCTTGCTACAAATGAAAGAAACCATGAATGATCACAGAAATATCAACTTATCAGAGACCTTCAAAGAAAAAGAGCGCATAGAAGCAAGAATAGGAAACTTCGACATTGACTGTGTCCTGGATGAAGAAACACAGGTAAATACCATGATAGAAATAACTTGGGAAACTTTAGGAAAACCTGCTATGATTCGTTCATTGGGAGGAATAGGATTATTTAGAGGAAAGATGATAACCCTATATGGAAGACTCACCCAGATATCTATGAGTGCTCATGGAACTTCGACAAAGGAAAATTTTGAGGTTGTTAAATTTTTTGAGAACAATGCCCCATTTGCTATATTAATAGGAAAACATTGGATTGAAAAGGATCAGGTAAGAAGAAAAGAAGAGGAAGTCTTAGAGCATAAGAAGGAAGAATTAAAATATTTCATGACTAGGAGGATAGCACACTTGATTGAAGAACATGAGAACAGATCAAAGCTACTTAGAACTAGAAGCTTGGGTGTTGAAGTTGAAAGAAAACAAGCAAACTCACAGACGAGTAGAATACCTAACCTAGATAGAGAAGAAGTATTACTCTCTGACCCTATGAAAGAATCTCAACATCGCGAAGTTACTATGCCAAAAGGAGATAAGAATCAGAATGGAAAGAGGAATATCGAGACGAAGATATTCGGGAATAAGGATAGAAAGCTCAGTAAGAAGAGAGAAAAGATAGAAAGGTTAATAAAGGTTCCAGAGGTGACTTCACAGAAGAAAGGTTTGCAAGACTGGAACTTCGTCGGTATATCATAACATCGCAACATGGCACTTTGCCAGGGTGAAGCGATATAGCCATTGGAAGCATTATAGCCATTAGCCCGATGACCCAAATGATTAGAACAATAGTAATGGCCCAAAGACTTGCCATCAGATTGTTGGGACCATGCCGCAATGGATAAAACCACATTTATGAAGGCCTCTCATCCATTGGAGAGATCCGTTACATCATGTCTACTTAGTCCATCGACTGTTGCACCGAGAACACTTTTGTGAATTGTATCCAAGCGAACTCATTGCTATCACGTTGTGTTTATTGAGATTGAAACCTGTTCCATTGCCTTGCGCACTCATTCATCCACCCGAATTATCCGATCTAAGTGTGTACGTCAGACGAGCTCAGCGCCAGAGAGAAAGTCATCGAAGAAGTTCTCATCGATCTCATGGACGAAAAAGTAATGTCTGCAGGTATTCAAGCATCATCAATGAGAGGAGTGCAAGCCTCTCCGTCGACTACTCACGGGTCCAAACCATCCCAACTGTTAGCAGAGAAGAGAACCAGGCACAAATATGACCTAGAGAATGTGAAGTTAATCTCAACCATCCTACTCGAATACATCCCGCCTCTGGTTGGCACAGTGAGTTGTGACAATGTCCTGAGGGACTTTGATTACACTATAGTTATTGCGTACCTACTGAGGGGGATATGTGAAGTTAGAGTGCGGCAGGATAAGATCGCGACGTTTAAGTTCATCAACTTCAACCTAGGAGACCATAAGAACCATAGTATGCTCTCTCCTTACAAACACTTGACCAGGATGAAGGGGAAGAACTCAAAAATAATCCCCCAGCCATGGACTATGAACCTCGCGCAATCCACCCTCTTGAATGTAATGAAGATTCCCCACTTTGGAAGGCACCAGGAGGTTAACGCATGTGTTAAGCTCCTGCTCTCGTGCTACCATGGCGGCTAGCTATGGCTATAACGATGCATAATAGTGGATCCAACGTTGATCCATAGGATCACCATATTGAGCATGCAGGGACCCGACCCGCAAGACTTCTACCCAGGGAAGGCTACATATCGCACATTGGCATAGAATATCAAAGACACATATGGAGATATAGAAAAGGGAATGCGAGGCTAAAAGGTAGCTTCCATCCAAAATAACACAGTGCGCTTGGCCTGCCAGCTGATCGCAAGAAATATTGTGAGAAAGAACTGACCTACACAGGTCATCGGATTCGTTGTTGACCTTGCTGGGAAATGTGTAGAAGGACTCCAGATGAACTGGGTGAAGTACTTTGTCAACTAGCTGGAATTAGACTGCCACAAAGCTCAGGATCAGGGCTATGAGTTCCACTTTAGTTGGCTCCTGATCCTCATCGCATTTACCGCTTGGGAGATGCCAGAAGGTGAGACCTTCCTGGACATTGAGTCGATCAAGCTGCTCGCTACAAAGTTCACCATGCTCTGGTACTTGAGAGATATGGTAAAATAGTGGCAGTCAAATGCATTTTTTCATACATATTATCTCCAACTGAAGAGGGCTATCGAAGTTGTCCCTCACATGACGCCAAACACCCTGCATTGGTTCTAACCCCTCATGAAGTTCCATGTAGATCGAAACTTCATTTATATCACCGCGCATGCAGATGGGCATAAAGAAGAACTTCAGTCATATTACAAGCTCACAGAGGAGGACCTCGAAGAGATAACCAAGGACTAGTTGGTAGAGCTCCTCATCCCCGTTGACCCCGCAAAAATGTCAGACCATGAACTAATCGGTAGCCCGATGACCACTCATGAAGTAAAGGATACCCCTAGACCCAGTAGAAGGAATAAGACCGAAGAGTTCCAAAACTTGAGCAACACATCGGAAAAAACGACTTCAGTATCACTTGGCCGAGGGGGTAATGACGAAGCAGATCAAGAAGAAACCAATAGAAAAGAAGATCAGCAGAAGCAAGGCGAAGTAACACCACCTAGGGATATTGTTGATGAGGCTAATCCCTTAAAGAAGAGGAAGGTTTCACCCACAAAACCCACTTCCCGAAAGAAATACAGAGCCATGTTGACTAAGATGCATACTGTGCTCATTGTAGATGACTTCGACTTCATCATTGCAACTGTAGCAGATGCCTCGCAGGACATCTTGCAGAAAAATGAAGCCAAGTAGGAGGATATGCACGACAAGATCGAGGTTGAACTCAGAGGGGTACAATAGGCCCTTCAATCCATCCGTGCAGTATCCAGTGTGCCCCCACCATTAGAAGAAATAGATTTGGGAGATGAGCCTTCCCAACTCCGCAGACTAGCTGATGTGACCGAAGATCACCTTCGTCGAGCACAAGCTAAGAAATACCAGGTCACAACGACCCTGAAACAAGCCCAAGAAGAAATGGTAGAGAAATGTTGGGTTGCACAAAAGGAGAAAGATGACCTTCAAACCAAGTTTGAAGAAGAGAAAGCACAAATCCAATAGGAGAAAGAGTAGTTGCTCGCAGAGAATATTGAAGTCAAATAAGTAGTCGATAGAGCACTTCTCTCTGTGATGGGCTTAGAGCCAAAGGTAGAATACCGAATGGAGCATCAAGTAGCACAACTCGTGGAAGCTATTTAATAACTTCAACAAAGAATAGCAGACTTAGAGCTACAAACAGTGCCGAGCACTCCACTGGATGTACGAGATCAAAGAGAAGCAACTTCTCAAAGAGAAGTTGAGAGAATCAAGGCCTTCACCATGGAATGTAAACAACTAAGTGATCGAAGTTCCCATATTTATGATCGACTTACTAAGGATCCTAAACTGAAGGCACTGGAGTCACAACTCCAGGAGGCAAAGCAACAAGAATAAATAGTACAGGCGCAGTTGAAGCCCCTGTCAACCGTTGAGAGGATGAAGTGATCCCAAGAATAGCGCACTGCTCAGTAACAGGTCCACACCATTTAGAGAAAAGTCATGGAAGTGACTCAAAGGCTCCAACCAACAAAGGATGAGGGTTGCCAACTATTCACAGAGATTGAAGGCCGAGGAGCAGAACTAGAGCAAGTCGTCACTAAAGATGAACAAAGCTTAGAGGGACCTGTCAACGAATCAATAATCCAAGAGTTCAATGAACATGAGGTCATGGCGCAACAACAGGTTGAAGAAGCTCTAGCTAAGCTCGAGGCTTTTGAAGAAGAGATACCCAGACCAGAGTGACTCAAGATGAGTCATAGGTGAGTGTTGGGGGCCTTTTGGACCTTGACCAAGTTGTGAAGATGCTTGGTCATGTTTAACCTAATTTTGGGACTTCGACAGGTTGTCGAAGGCGGAGCATGAGTCAAAGCAGTGATCATGGGATCTCGACCCATTGTTTACGGATTTTTGGGTTTTGGGCTTATATAACGGGTATGGGGATGTCGGCCCATGGGTTTACCCATGTTTAGACCATTTTTGTAATGTATAAATAGAAATTTAGGTGATGTAGGAAGTAGTTCGATCTATGTGATTGAAGAGAGGCTAGACACTGTGCTAAGTGCAACTTGTAAGTGCTCTGTGCATGCTATGTTGAGAACTTGCAGAGCTAAGTGCAAGTGACTGTAAGAGACTGTGAAGAGGCTTTGTGTTGTAACTCAGGGAAGGAGGATCTAGCAGAGTGCGCGCAAATCTCATGTCCTATGTAGAGTAAGATATCATGGCTCTGTGCATGTAGAAGATTGACAGAAATAAATAAAGAAGAAGAGTTGGTGGACGTAGCCCTAGGGTGGGGGTGAACCACGTATATCCCGTGTTGTGGTTGATTTGTGCGTTATGGTTGTTGTCTTTCTATATGGTTAAATGCTTAGTGCATTGATGTATGCTTAGAAGAATCTAATATGGTATCTTTGTGTTGAATACTGTGAATAAATGATAGATCTGATCTATGTTGGTATGCTTAGTGATTGAATCTATTGGATCTATGTGAATACTGCGATGATCTATTATTAGGGTTTAGCTACGCTTTAAGATAACACTGAATATTAATGAACTATAACTGCTAAGTTCTCTGTCAAGGTGTTACAATCATAGATCTATGTCCCAACTAAGGTTGCAGACATCTAAGTCCTGTAACCACCCCTACCTCTACCTCAGGTGAGACTTCATTTTCTTCGCAGGTGTTGCCGAAAGGACTGGTAGTTAGGGTTTTATTGGTGCATTGTTGTAAGCATTGAACCCTGGGTCTGCCCCTGTGCCAACAGGCATAATCCCAAAGGAGAGTGTGCGGGGACATATCACATCTTTCCCAACAGTCTGTAGATGGGTTTCATTGATGCCACATCAGGGAGCATGAGGAGTTCACGAGGAATATAATGATACCTTCTTCGATTGGTGGAAACATCAAATTCCTACCATCAAAGACTACCCATATGAAGGGATCAGATTTTTCAGGAACCCTAACATGCCCATGTCCCCAGGCGCTGCACGAGGAGAGATAGGTACAATTTACTTTTTGATTGATTATTATTTTTTGTTTTGTTTTTAAAATTTATTAATATGAAAGAAAAAAAATATCTTTTTGGTAATGACATTGTACTAAATTATACTCTGGTATGTACAAATGTCGGACTAGTGAGACTGGTGGAATTCCCTCGGTCTCGACGTCATCCATGTTGGCACAGGGGAAGACCAAGGGTTCAACTCTAACAATGCACCAACAAAACCTAACTACTGGCCCTTACGGAAACACCTGCGAAGCAGATGAAGTATCACCCGAAGAAGAAATAGGAGGGTTGCAGGACACATGTGTCTACAACTAGAGGAAATGAAAGATGATTCCAAAACAACAACGCAAAATAGCCTAGAGATCCTTAACAATATTATGCTTAATCTTCTTATCTTCGACAGGAAAATTAACAGTGCAATAACAATGTAAAAGGTAATAGATAACAAACCATCAATCACATGGAACAACAATATTTTATGTGGTTCACCCTCTCCCTAGGGTTATGTCCACACAACTGTGTTTATTGATACAATATATGAAGACATATAGTTCTATCTGCACACTCAGCTGCAGATCCTTCTCTCTTCCTCTTTATTTCCTATCCTTGCACACCCAACTGCAGAGTTGATCTCCGCACCTAGTTGAAGACCCAAATACAAGAATTCCCTAAAACATAACACCTTTACATCTCAACACCACTATCACCTCCCATATCAACTCTTCTAGACCTCTATTTATACATTCCATGACTCTTAGAAAACCATGGACCGAAGCCCAGGTGCCAAAAACCATGGGTCCACATAACCCTCATTTTAAGGACTTCACCAACCTGTTCTTACTTCTTCTCCACGAGGTGCTCCAAATCACCCATTAGTGTCTTCTTCCGCTTGCTGACTTGTCCATGATATATCTTATTTTGTGCTTTGTCTTCCTTGATCTTCTCTTTCAACGACTTGTTTTCCTTTACTTTGTTCCTTCTTTTATGCTTCTTTAACCACTTCAACCCTTCCTTGGTTTGTGTGCCTTCCACGCAATTCATACTTTGTCTTTCTTCTTCCTTAATATTTTATTTCTTTCTTAATACGTGACCAAGGGCGAACAACCCCCCAACACTCACATGTGACTTGTCCCTAGTCACTGCAGGGTTGAGCCTTATGTATTACTTCAACTGCAGACTGCACGGAGCACCGTGTGCTTTCTGCTCTGTCCCTCCCTATCGTGTGCAGACTATCTTTTCCGTGTCTGCTACCCAATTTCAACTGCACCTTGTACCTAGACCCTTCTTCCTTTATTTTTACTAAGAGTTGCGAGGCAACTGGTTGTCACAATGCAACTTCAACTGGATCCCAGTTACTAAACCATCCTTCCATTCTCCATTAAGAGTCTTCAACTGTGCAACTCCACCTTATGTAACATAGACAACCTCGAATGGACCAATCCAATGTGTCCTGAATTTTCCTGGATGCTTCATGAACTTGTTGTCATATAAAAGTACCAAATCTCCTTATTTAAATGATTTCTTCTTGATATGTCTATCATGGTAAGCCTTTTCTTGTTCTTTTTGTACCTGATGATGAAATACTGCAATGAACCCATCTTCCTCTAGTTCCATCAATTGTATGATCCCATCTTGAACAATATCGATGTCATCCATACTTGTAAATGCTGCAATTCTTAAACTAGGAACCAAATACTCCATGGGTACCAGTGCTTCCTAGGCATAAACTAACTTGAAGGGAGTCTACGTTGTTAACTTTTTGCAAGTAGTTTGATAAGCCCATAACAGTGTTGGAATTCTCAAATCCCAATCATCTTTGTTAACACTGCAAATCTTAGTCAGCGTTGTCTCCAAAATCTTATTGAAATATTCGACTGTAACATTCGCCTATGGGTGATATGGTGTGCTCTTATGATGGTGAACTTTGAACTCCTGAGTCAAGGATTCAATATTTTTTTTAATGAAGTGTGTGCCTTGATCACTCATAATGATCTTTGGGCATTCAAATCTGGTTATGATATCATCAAAGATGAACCGCACAATTGTAGTTGCACTACAGTCTTTAACTGCTCTTGCTTCTGCCCATCTGGTCAAATACTTTGTAGCAGTGATTATATATCGAGCTCATGTGCACTTTCCTGGTGGGTTGATAGGTCCCACAAAGTCAATAGCCCATTTCTCAAATGCATGTAAATTTAACTGAGGTGCTAAAGGCATCTCATCCCTTCTAGAAGGATTCCCTAATCTTTGATATACATCGTAGGCTCTGTAGTATTCCTTAGCATCCTTATGTAAAGTGGGCCACCAGAGGCCAGCTCTGAGAACCTTCTGCGTTATTTATTTCCCTACATAATGTCCTCCTGCGATTCCTTCATGTGCTTCTACAAGAATCAATGGTCTCTCTGAATCCATAACACATCTTCTTAAGATCTCATCTGGTCCCATCTTATATAACTGTCCAACTATAAGTTGAAAATCTGTAGCGTGAACTACCAACAGTTTCTTCTAAATAACTGTATACTCGCGAGGTGTCATTCCTATGGACATGATTTGGAATATCTCGACGAAGTGATCATTGAATTTACTGATGGCCAACAATTGTGCATCTGGTAGTGTATCATCCAAACTAGTAGGTTCCTCTCCATGTTCTAACCTGGATAAGTGGTCAGGTCCCTTATTCATTATTCTTGTCTTGACTACAATCTCAAAGTCATACTACTGGAATAATAATAGCCATATGCATATTCTCCCCCCCAACACTGGCTTGTTGACTAAGTACTTCAATGCATAATGATCTATAAACATCTTAAAATGTCCTTCCAACAAGTAGTGTCTTAACTTCTACAACGCATATACCATAGCTAAGCCTTCTCTTTCAGTGGTAGTATAATTCATTTCAGATGTAGGAAGCTTCCTGCTAGCAAAGGCGATAGGGTGGTCAATATATCCTTCACATGGCTTTGCTAAAACTGCTCCTAACGCAATGGATGAAGCATCAACATGAACATGGAATTCCTTACTCCAATATGGAAAAACCAAAATAGGTGCAATGATCATTTTCTTCTTTAATGTGTTGAAGCTCTGCTAACATTTCTCTGTCCATTGTAAATTACTATCCTTCTTTAATAGCTTCTCCATAGGTGTTTTTATCTATGCATAACCCTTAATAAACTTTATGTAGTATCCAATGTGTCCCAATGCAATGTGCATCTGTCCAACCGAAGTAGGAGGAGGTAGATCAACAATGATAATAATCTTGGAAGGATCTACCAACAACCCCTTCTTACACACAATGTGTCCTAACAACACTCCAAAAGGTTAAAATAAAATACACATCTCCAAGTTCAGGGAAATATGACATTGTCTGCACTTATCCAACATTAATCTCAAACATTCAATATGATCTTTCAATAGACTAAAAACGGTCCAGTCATCAAAGTATGCCTCCAAAAACTTATTTAAAAATTCCTTAAATGCTTCGATGACCACCCTAGAAAAGATGGCTGGTGCATTCTTCAAACCAAAAGGCATCACAATGTAATGAAAATAACCCCATTCAGTTGCAAATGTAGTCTTATGTCTGTCCTCCTTAGCAATTTTGATCTGGTGATAGCCTAAAAATCTATCTGTGAATGAATAAAATTCCTGTGTTCCTACATTATCTAGAACTTCATCAGTAAAAGGTGTAGAAAATAGATCATGTAAACATGCATCATTCAATTTCCTTAGAACTACACAGATTATGATTTATCCTGTCTTCTTATCTTGGACCACCATAGGGTAGATCCATTCAGATTCTTCGACTGGTTCTATAATTCCTGCTTCTAGCATTCTATCTAATTCAGTCTTAACTTTTTGCTTGTACTTGGGATTCAGTCTGTAAGGCCTCTTCTTGACAGTCCTTGCATTTGCTTTTAAAGGAATCTTCATTTCTCCTATGGGCCCTTTAATGCCCTTCATGTCTGTGAACTTGGTTGGAAACAAGTCCTAATACTCATGCAATAGTTTTTTAATCTTACTAATAGTAGCATCATCCCAATAGTCTCCAATATTTTCCAACTTAGTTTCTTGCTCTGTTCCAATATTAACCTTCTTAACTTTAATAGGCTGCCCAACAAAAGGTAATTCAATCCCTGGCCCTTCTATATCTCTTTGTCCTTCAGTTTATGAAATGTTCACATTCCTAGGGTCATCATCCTCATTAGCATTAATATTATAACAACCCTGTAACCACTGAAGAGGCACAATCCATTCATCTTCTTCTTGTTCAAGAGGGGGGTTAGGTGCCTCCTCAAATACCTTATGTCTTATGATTTTTAAAGCTTGATCTATTGTGGGGTATTGAATTTGAAATATGAACGTAGCTATAAAGTTCTGGGTCATACCATACCAATTTGTAGTGACTATGCGTAGTTCTTCTTGAATATACCAGTTTATAGGCGTAGTATCTAAGGTGTTAATGAACTTATGTACCCACTGTTCTTTAGGAATGTTGCTCCAAGCTTCCTCAAAACTTCGCACATGGTCCTTAGGAAAACTCTGACTTGTGTATCAAACTTCACAACCTTCAACTTGGTTTGAAAAGTGCACGGTCAACAAGGTGCGACCTTGTACCCACTCCGCGATGTTCTTCTTTTGTGTTCCCCACCATCTAGCTGGTGTTTCTTTCAAGGCTTCATATAGTGCCAACAACCTCTATTGTACTGATACAATTCCTTCAAATTCAAATATAAATGTCTCTAAATTATTCAGGCCATCAAATGTAGGCATATTACTTACTTTTGTGCCAATCCAATGAACTTCCTTAGTCAATATGGCACACCTCCGTGTAGAGACTTCATACATTCTGTTCTGCCAATTTTCTAATGCTTTGTCTGAATCTGACGAGCACACACTTTCACTTCGCCAACTTAGATTTCCATCTGCTGTAGGATTAATATAATCCTGTTGTCCTGTTGTCAGTTTATAGATGTTCTCTGGATCATAGGCACAGTCTTCTTCTCTTATAGGTTCTGTGTATCTACAACCTTCATCGGGATCAATAGGTGCATTGACCCTAAGGCCATCACCTTCAAATGCCATTCTTCTCTTTTTCAGGTCAATAATAGTCAAATTGTCGAAAGCCCGATCAATACCCAACAACGTAGGATAGGGACTTTTATCACTCTGTAAATCCATCTAGATGGAATAAAGACGACAAAGGTAATTGTTTCAACCGACTTTAGGTTGGATTCTGACCTTTCCAACCAGAGAGGGATCTCTCGGACATACAACTATTTGGGATATTTAGAATATTTTAGCAATGTGTGTACAGAGATCAGATTCTTCTATGGTGTAAAATTTAAAGGTGGTAGGACAAAACATAAGAGTAGGGCCATTGGGAAATGGGGTCCATTCCTACAAAAGTATGAAGAGTTATAAACTATGTATTTCCAGAGGGAACAAAGGAAAGTATGGTGTTTAGCTAAATAAGTAATATGAGATGGAAGATGAGAGGAAAGGAATGACTACTATCATCAAGAGGTGTCTAATAGAGGGAGAATCTCTTGGTGTAGTATTAGAAGAGGAAACATAAGGGCTGGCTACTGCAAGCAGAACATCAATCATGAGTGAAATATGAAATAGTAACCAAAATACATAACAAGTATAATTGATGTGAGAAGGAGCACCATCAAAACATGAATTTCTTCTATTACTTAAATATTATAACTAGCAACAAAACACATTCATGAATACGAAGAACAGTAAAATAGACTGAACATCAACACCATGATGAATCTCGATTATATTATAAAAACCTTATCTGCTTATATTAAAATTTCATAAGAAACTACAAAGTTCTCATGCTACGAGGCCATGCCCCTCTCTGGTAAGTCCAACCATTCATTTATATTTTTGATAGTATATATAGATAAATTACATAGGGAATTCAAAACAGATCATCTTCCCCAAGATTCCAAAAATAGACATTGGTGACAGAGGGTGTAACGTTCCAAAGCCGAAATCCTACTTTCTAGGGAGCGTTATAAACAAAAACTGACATATTCGATATTTTTTACCCTCAACGCCACTTATTTGTATCATCAAAAAATTTCCTAAAACATACTTAATTTAGCTTGTAATTTATTTCAGTTTTGTGTTTTCTTCCTTTAAGGTGTCAAGCCAGACAAGCTGGCTTTCTCTAGTACCTTCGACCATTTCAGCTTTAATCTCCTTCTGCCATTTTCTCCTTTTCTTCTTGACAACTTTCATGTGGCACTTATCTACGTACCCATTGATGATTAAATCCTTCATGATAGGATTTAGTCTTATTCCTTCACCTAACCCTGTTTCATCTGCAAGATCTATGTGAAATTGTGTTGCCAATATTCGTGCAACAATATTTTCTTTCCTCTTCATCGATAATTTTGTCATACTATTTGAACATCCTGGTTTGCTAAAGGTCGTTGGATCTTTCTTCTCCATTTCATCTGGTTCACCAAGAAGCACACACTTATTTTCTTTAGCTGTACAAGAATTAGATGAACGATTTGATTCGTGGTTACCCTGTCCTGGAATATAACGTTAATTGCCAACAACAGAGCAATGTCATCCATGTTTTGAATGAAAGTCGTCATTGAGTGCTAATCATGGTCGACTGATGAAAGTCCTTGCATGGATAATGACTTATCACGTTCGACCATCAATTTCAAATGATGAGCCTTCGAATCTGTTTTTTTGGGGGCAATCACCCGACATCGCACAGGCGAAAAGTACCCAAACAAGTGTCTCGAGGTGATTTGATTGGTCGTCAACTTTCCCTTTCCACATGAGACCCTTGGATTTGAAATATTCAATGATATTTTGACACATGACATCGGGGTGTGATTTAGCGATTTCACGCTCACCTTATTTCCCCCTCGATATGAATCTGGTGGCACCACATGCCCTCAAAATGAAACCATGGTATTTCTATCAGATTTCTTTCAAAATATTAACCTCCGCGTTAGTTCTCATCCCGATATGCTCCACAACCGTCGATCTGTGGCACCCACGATCTATGATCCGCTGGGTCCCATCAACTTCAGCTTCCACTAGACTTGGCCTGATCTACCAGATGTGTCCTTGCCTGCTAATATATCAGTCCCTTATACTGATTTACCCTCCTGCTAAGTCCCAAGACTTGGATTCCAAAAATTTGTTACAATGATAACATAGTCTCCAACTAGGGATGCTATCCTACCTGCAAGGTAGCAAATAACAACAGACCTTGTGCCTTATCCATTGGAGATTCTCTCACAACGGGTGTGTGCCATACCTCGACCTGCCACCAATTTTTGTTGAAAAACTACAATCTACATATTTTTCTCACTTAGAGGCAGAACGCTTTATTTGGAAACCTAAACGTGAAAATGCTTGATCTACAATCTTATTTGCGCCTACCTACCCTAGCTACTCAAATGCACTTCCAATCAAATAAAATCAAAATTCCAATGCAACCATGCCATCATTTTATCCACTGCTTGTTTAGTTCACACACTTTTGCTCCAAATCCTGTTCACTGATAACCCTTTCGAGAAGTTATATATGAATTTGAATCTTACAATTTCAAAAACATTGGGACTATTTATTTTTTCTAGCAAAATTTCAAATGGATCTTCCAACACATGCATAAGACCAAAACCATGTTTCATTTCTTCCAATGCATTCTAGATTTCATGTTATTTACTATGTCAATTTCCATCAAGAGGCAGATAAATCTGTTGAGACTAATGGAAGTAACAACCTCCTAAATCAGAAGACAACATTGGCTGAAAAGAAACCTATGGTGCAAAACAATCCATATTTAATACTGACATTGATTGGACATTATCTTCATCTCTGAGCTTACAATCCATCCTAAGCCTTAAATTTTGATTGTTATGATTTTCCATATAACATGCCATAGGGTCATGAAAACCATGAAAAATCATTTCTTCCCAATGAACAAAACTAGAAAGACAAGCCTCTTTCATAAGTGTTTGTTGTTCTTTCTCTATTTGTTCTATTCTGAGAACATTTTCAAATGAAATGGTAGAAATAGGTTTGTCTACTCTTCCATGTATATCAACAAAAACATTCATATGTCCTTGAACATCTCTATACATGACAGCCAGATTATGTGTATCAAGAATATCCTCTTGTTCATCAAACAATTCTGGTTAAGTTTTATTAACCTTCTGGAAATTTCCTTGAGGACTGTCATTTTGGATTTCAAATGAATGAAGGGGAATGAGTTCCTATTCATGACATTCTTGCAAATGTGGAAAGCCAACAACATGAACTATTTCACATTCCAGAGTTCTCATTGATGCTTTCTCAAAACCATGATTTTCAAGTGAATCAAATAAAACAAATGCCTTGTTATTATCTTTCTGTATTTTTGATTGAAAAGTGGCATACACTATTTTGTTGTTTTCCTGAAACTCTATGTCATTTGTTTGTTCACTTCTTGAAGTTTCCATATGTGAAGTTTCAGAATCCTCATCTCTGTCTAGGCCACTTAGAATTTGAACAACCACATCATTCACAGGGGAAGAAAGACAACTTTGAAACACTTTGTCTTGTTGGAAATCTTGTCGTATATCTTCATCAAGTTTAGGAGAAGGAAAATGAATTTTGATAACAATCCCTTGATCAAATTTCTCCATTTGCTCATGATTTTCTTTTAACCATTCAAAGGAAGAAAAACATAATGGGATATATTTTTCATTTGCAAGTCTACTTCTCTCTTCAAATTTAACATCATACCTGGAGGGTTTCTGATTTGAAACATTATTGACATTTTGTTTGAGCACTTCGAAAGAATCAAAACATAATGGCAAAGTTCTTACTTCTGATTTAGACATTTCTTCATTTCCTTCATTTCTGTCACATGCACCTTTTTCCATTTCTTTGGATTGTTGAATACACTCATTTTCAGATTCATACTTGACTAATGGGTGAAATTTCTGATTAATATGTTCCAGTGAATCACATTCCTTTTCCTCAATGATGATCTTAGAATTTTCTTTCAACAATTTAAATGAAGAAAAACATAGAGGTAAAGAATTTCCTTCAACTAGTTCAAAACTTTCTTCTTTGCAACTGTGATATGTGGGTTGATGGATCTCACTACACTGCTGAAAAGGAAAATTTTCAGGGAGAGAACATGCAATTGGATTTTCTGAGAAGTCAATCTCATAATCATCATCATATTCATCATATATAGGCAAATCAAGAACATCTGCAATGTCATCTAGCAAGAAAAACCTTGGATCATTAATTTGCTCTTCAACAGATTGATTTTCAAACTCATCTTCTTGACTATCCACAAATGAATATATGAAACAATCAACTTCATGCTTATCATGGGGTGGATCAGAAACCACATAAGCGCTTTCTCTTTTAACAAGTGGAATATAATCCTCTGCAAAATAATTAGCACTCACAGTTTCAAGAGGACCTATAATGTTATCAATTTTATGCTCTAGATTCCAGTCAACTGTTTTCAATTCATATCCATTCTCATGTCCTGGAGCACCCAACCCTTCATTTCAAATTTGTTCACATGCTGGGATATTGTGTTGAATTTCCTGAGCATCATTAAACATTTGTTGTAAGGTCTCAGGTCTTCTTTCCATCAAGAGGATAGACAAATCTGGGTGAAGAGTAGTGGCATACTGGAGCATGGAAACAACTTCAGAGGGTTGAATTTATTTCGGCACTTCATAATAAATACTAGAAAACCTTCTACTGAATTTGGAAATAGTTTCGTTTCTTTTTCCTTTCAAGGCATAGAATTCTGTAAGTTGTAGGTCTAGAGATTTCTTCTCACCCCAAAACTTCGAAAAAACACTCTTCAATTCTTCCCATGAGATAATTGTCTCTGGATACAAATGTTTAAACCATTCTTTGGTATCTCCTTTCAAGGATTGAGAGAAATCCCTCATACAAACATTGTCATGGTCAATCGCAAACAAATCTATAAAATTCTTAAACTCTTGGATGTGTTTTTGAGCCATGATGGCACTATGTTCTCCATCAAACATAGGTAGGTATTCATAGTGCTTTGGAGGAAAATCATGAAGGATGTGGGGTAATTTTAAGGGTTTGTATCTATGATGGGTCTTGGAAGGTATTGGATCAAGTATAGAAGCTGAAATATCGGCCTTGGTTTCATGAAGCTCATCAACTTGGTCATGGTTAACACATGGCTCAATTGGGAGATTTTGATCAAAATCAGTAATAAACTGAGGAAATATCTGTATAAATTTAAGAGGAGGATATACAATTTCAATATTATCATGATCATCATTTGAATGCAGTAGGTAAAGAAAAATTTGTTTAGCATGTTCAAGAAAGGACCAGAGGTAATTCACAACAAAAAATATAATGTCTTGGAAAAAACTCAATTTTAGGTGTTTGTTTTCTCCCATGATGTCCTTTCATACCTCTGTTAAGGGCTCTCATATTCCAGTGGAGTCTCTAAATCTCATTTGAAGTTTGAGTGGGGTTTCCAATGATGTTTTGGAAGTTGGATTCTGCATTGAGAGTGGAGTCACCAGCGAAAATTTAAATTCCTGGACTCTTCTACCAGTGGAATCACCTTCAAACTGATTTTTGATGCGTGGAGTCACCAGAGAAATAATAAAACCAATATGTTGCTAAGTGTCTTCTTCTCTCATACCCTATAACTCAACCATGTCGTTCTTTCCGAGGGAAAAAACTTCAATTTCATCCCCGACAATGGTGCCAGAATGTTAACACTCTTTAAATCCATATGGCTGGAAGACAGACGACAAAGGTAACTGTTTCAACCAACTTTAGGTTGGATTATGACCTTTCCAAACAGAGAGGGATCTCTCGGAATTACAAATATTTGGGATATTCAGAATGTTTTAGCAACATGTGTACATTGGTTAGATTCTGTCGTGGTGTAAAATTTAAAGGTGGTAGGACAAAACAAAAGAGTAGGGTCATTGGGCAATGGGGTATGTTCCTGCAAAAGTATGAAGAGTTATAAGCTATGCATTTCTAGAGGGAATAGAGGAAAAATAGGTATGGTGTTCAGTCAAATAAGTAATATGAGATGACAGAGGAGAGGAAATGAATGACTACTATCAGCAAGAGGCATATAATAGAGGCAAAATCTCTTGGTGTAGTATTAGAAGAGGAAACAATAGGGATGGCTACTGCAAGAAGAGCACCAATCATGAGTGAAATCTTAAACAGTAACCAAAATACAAATATAATCGATGTGAGAAGGAGCACCATCAAAACATAACTTCCTTCTATTACTTAAAGATTATAACTAGCAGCAAAACACATTCATGAATATGAAGAACAGGAAAAAAATTATCTACTTATATTAAAATTTCATAAGAAACTACAAAGTTCTCCTGCTATGAGGGCAGGCCCCTCTCTGGTAAGTCCAACCATTCATTTATCTTTTTGATAGTATATATAGATAAATTACATAGGGATTCAAAACGAATCATCTTCCCCAAGATTCCAAAAATAGACATTAGTGACAGAGGGTGCAACGTGTCAAAGTCGAACTCCTACTTTCTAGGGAGCGTTATAAACAAAACTGAAATATTTGATATTTTTTACCATGAATGCCACTTGTTTTTATCATCAAAAAATTCCCCTAAACATACTTAATTTAGCTTGTAATTTATTTCAGTTTTGTGATTTATTCCTTTAAGCCGTCAAGCTAGACATGCTAGATTTCTCCAGTACATTCGACCATTTCAGCTTTAATCTCCTTCTATCATTTGCTCCTTTTCTTCTTGACAGCTTGCATGTGGCACTTATTTGCATACCCATTGATGATTAAATACTTCATGATAGGATTTAGTCTGATTCCTTCACCTGACCCTATTTCATCTGCAGGCTCTGTGTGAAATTTTGTTGTCAATATTCATGCAACAAGATTTTCTTTCCTCTTCATCGATAATTTTGTCAGATTATTTGAACATCCTAGTTTGCCGAAGGACGTTGGATCTATCTTCTCCATTTCCTCTGGTTTTCCAAGAAGCGTGCGCTTATTTCCTTTATATGTATAAGAATTAGATGAACGATTTGATTCGTGGTTAGCTTGTCCTAGAATAAAATGTTAATCCCCAACAACAGAGCAATGTCACCCATGTTTTGAATGAAAATCATCATTGAGTGCTAATCATGGGCTACTGACAAAAGTCCTTGCATGGATAATGAATTATCATGTTCGACCATCGATTTAAAATGATGAGCCTTCGAATAAGTTTTTTGGCAGTGCTCACTTGGCATTGCACAGACGAAAAGTAACCAAACAAGTGTCCCAAGGTGATTTGAATGTCTATCAACTTTACCTTTCCACATGTGACCCTTGGAATTGACATATTCAATGATATTTTGACATGTGACATCGGGGTGCAATTTAGCGGTTTCTCTTTCACCCACTTTTCCCCCCAATATGCATCTGGTGGCGCCACGTGCCCTCAAAACGAAACCGTGGTATTCCTATCGCCCTACTTCCGAAATATTAACCTCCGCATTAGTTCTTGGCCCAATATGATCCTTGACCATTGATCTGTGGTTGCCATGATCTGTGACTCGATGGGTCCCATCAACTTCATCTTCCACTAGATTTGGCCCCGTCCGCTAGATGTGGCCCTGCCTGCTAATCTATCACTCCTCTATACTGATTTAGCCTCCTGCTAAGTCCTGAGACTTCGAGTACAAAACTTTGTTACAGTGATAATAGGGACAACTATCATTAACAATCTCGATAACTTTGAAGTCTGCAAATTTCCTCACTCCGTTGATGTCCACAGGGACATGCTCTAGTATTCCAAAGAGGCTCACCAACTACTGATTAGCCATCCCGAGTCTAATAGGAGAGTAAATCAATTTAGGTTTTCCCATCAATTCCCAAGTCTGCTTCGTCATAAAATTTAGTTCTGATCCCAGGTCGAGGACCACATAGTCCATGTCGTAGTCTCCAATCTGAGCACTAAGGTGCAGTTTCTTGCTTGTCCTCCTTTTTCTAGATACTTGATTCACAACTCTACTCAACAGAGGATCTACTATTCCAATTTCAGACTGTGTTATTAGGTGTTGTAGTTCCTACACAACGCTTTCATATTTAATCAAATCAATACAAGTATACAAGAAGTCCAGAAGATTTCTTACCTCATTTACTTGTCTAGGTGGGGCAGACTAATCAAATGCTGGAGGCATTTCACATTCCCTTACTTTTGATTGTACCCTAGATGAAGAAGCATGTTCCCTTACAAATTCTCTTCTTGCTTCTTCAAAAGTATGTTTTTCTTTATTTGGATCAAACAATATCACATTCTCTGAAGCTCTTCTGATACATGATCCATCTGTAGTATTTCTTGGATTCACCCTATATTCTCTTGTGATAGCACCTCCTCCAGTAATAACAATGAATCTAGGTTCCTCATCGCGAGGTTCAATTGATATTTTATGGATTTGCTGGTTTCCACCTCATCTTTCATGAAATTTAGCTAACAATACTGGACAATATTTAATGACATGGTCAAATGAATTACAATAGCTTCAAGTAGTACAAGGGTTCTGACAATCCCTTTTCGAATGACCTGGCTGGGCATAGTTATAGAAAATAATCTGACCTCGACCTCGACCCATGCCTCCTCCTAGTCCTCTTCCTCTGAACCCACCGTGAGGGGTGAAGCTTCCTCTTCAGGGGGAACTGAATTGTGCAACATTCCCTTCTGGCTGTAATTCTCCTTGAATTATATATGCATCCCTTGACCTTTCATGCATGAGGTCATAAGCCCTACAATCCATCTCATTATGCCCCACAAATTTATAGAATGTACAATAAATATTGGTGGGTGTTTGGACATATTTCTGTCTACAATAACATTCACCAGGGCAATGTCTAGTTCTACATACCTTGCACCATGGTCAAGTATCCTGCTTTAAAGGGTTAGGAGCTCCAGAGGCCAAGTATTCACTAAATAAAGGACAATTCTATTTGTCATGGCCCTTTGCTTTACATATGATACACCGTATGTCTTCTCTTTACTCTTTTCCTCTATCTTTCCTCATGTCTTCAACCTGTAAAGATAAACTAGTTAATTGATTCAAAATCTGACTCATACCTGGACTGGATTCTCCTACAGGGGTTGCTTCTGGTTTCATGGAAGTATCTAATGCTTCAGTCCGTGAAGCGACCTTTTGTTTCATTAGAGGAACTCTAATGTGTGGCAACAGGGAAACGATGAACCATTCCTTATTTTGTTCATCTGGAATCTGAAAACTTAAATGACCTGTCAAGGTCTTAAACCTCTGATCAAATTCCCAAACAGGTTTAGTCACCTTCTGCTTTATTTCCTTCAACTTTGTAATGCACTACGACTCCGACTTAGGCTTCTTGAACCCTGCACTAAACTTAGTATTAATGTCATTCAACACTCTAGGTTGTACAAATGTTGTAAAAAACTTCATATACCATCTCAGTGCACAATCCCTCAAGGTAGTACTAAACTGAGCTTTCTTAACAATTTCGTCAATGACTTGCTTAGTTCTCCATACAACTTCACATAAGAACCAATGTTGGTTAGGATCCTCAGATCCATCTCCTCTGAAAATAGGTAACCTAATTTCCTCTGCCATTGATTTTCCTTGGTTTCTTGACTGAGTCTGTACTAAATTGCTTGTGACAGTACTCTGAGTGCTCTGATTAATCTGGTTACTTTGGTTACTTGGTGCTTCTAAAACAATAGGAAGAGTAGTAATACTTACTTTGAAAATAGGCGCAGTACCTGAAGTTCCTAGTTCTTCTTGGTGAGGTTCTTTAGTCTCTACTTCCTCTGCCCTTGCGAAATCTAAATACTCTTCATCTGATTGCTATGTTTCTTCTCCTTTGTAGAATCTTTCATCTTGTGATAATGGCCCATAACTCTTCTTAAACAGTTTCACAAGAGGAAATTTTCTGAATGATCTCCCACTGCACGTGTGTCCAACCTCTGTGTCATTGTCACTATCTGAATTCTTGAACATTAGATTTAAAATCAAACTGATTACTATATCTTCAATATATTCTTCTCATGCAATAACATCTTAATCTTCAACTTCAAAAAGTGTAGAAACTTTCCTCTAGGTCCCTTGAAGAAATACCTCTCTTCTTGACTACATAATTCCACTCTGTCAATAGAAAATTCAATAATGTACCCTCCGATAGTGTTTTCAAACCAAAGATCCACTTCCCTTGACACAACGTTATCAAATTTATTGACTTTCTTAATCAACGTCGATGGCCAAACCACATGTGCTCTAGATCTAATTTCAAACTGAGTGTCTGTTAGTCTGGCTAACCACTTGTACAATGCCTGATGAACTCCTGCAAAGAAAATTTTGTGCACATCAGTAAAGATGTACCTTGCCAACCAATTTTCTGTACTAATGCTAGGTTTCTTGTTATGAGATCCAGTGAAGTCCCTTTCTTGTTCTCCTATCCAATTCCAAATTTCTGTCTTCAATGGAAACCACCTTGACATTCCCTCAAGAAGATCCCGGTCCTGGAAACAAAACCTTTTTTTGGCATAGGGGTAGACCTAGGGTTCAAATCTAACAACACACCACCAAACCCTAACTACTAGCCCTTACAAAAACACCTGTGAAGTAGATGAAGTCTAACCCAAAGTAGAAATAGGAGGGTTGCAGGACACAGGTGTCTACAACCAGAGGAAATGCAAGATGATTCCAAAACAACAACGCAAAATAGCCCAGAGATTCTTAACAATATTATGTTTAACTTCGCGAAGTAAGTTATATCTTCTTACCTTCGACAAGAAAAATTGTAGTGCAATAACAATGTGTTATCGGATAAACTTGTCAAAGCCTTAGGGGTTTGTGGTTTCTACTCAAGTCTGTAGTTTTACCTGTTTTTCCTCCTTTTACATACCCATCATAAGGTCTTTTCCTTTCAGCTTATAGTTTTTCTTCTTTTTGCTTGCATGAGAGGTGTCGACCCTAAGCCTTTCTGTTTTCTCAATGATCGATCACTTCTCTCTCTTTACCTCTGTCATAAGCACAAGTGGAGAGCAGCAAGCAAGATCATCTTTCAATGACAGAGATTCATTAGGCAGAGTAGATCGACGACCATCGGGTGATCAAGACCATAAATTTACACGAAGTATAGCATCAGACAGAAGGTCTGAAATCACGAGGCCCTTCCTAGCCGTTGATCTTGGGAAAGACACGTGGCGCAGGATCAACATTTCGCTGACTTGAAGAATGTAGCGGTCAAAGGGCAGAGTCTTGAGGACTCTCAAAATGCAAAGTCACGATGTAATCAGGGCCGTCCATTTTAGAAGGACACGTGGCGCAAGATCCGAACCACAATTTGTTTTTTTCAGGAAGGCTAAGGTGAGAAGTGTCGATGGACTGAGGTCCAAAAATGCCGATATGATTTGGGTTGTCCGATGCAAAGAGACGCATTTCATTCAATCTAAGCTATCACGATTTCATGACTTGAATATTTCAGCATGGAGCACAACATGAGTTTGCAAAATGCAAAATCATGACACGCCTAAGAGTTGGGCCCACGATCACAACCCAGAGTCATATGGAAAGAAGGGCCATAAAAGGAAGTAAGCACCTATCGAGTAGCGACTGGTTGAGGTTGTTTGAGGAGAAGATCGTGGCCATCAGATTCAAAGAAAATCCAACCATTGATCCAGACAGACTGTTGCGCAGTTTCGGGCATTGGAACATTGTGAATCAGGGGGAACGAGAACTCCCAAAATGAAAAATACTGAAATCTCCTTTGGGATAAGCACGTGGTACCTGATCAGATATTTCACGATTTCGTGGATCCATAATTTTGAAGTCTAGCATGTAGGAATCCCCGAAAGGTGAAATCCCAAAACACCTTTGGAGATAGGCACTTGGTCACAACCCGTGGTCATGCGAAAGTAAGGTTTAGGATAAGCATCCGACCCCTAGTAATGTATAGAGGACTATTTCAGAGTCCATAGGAAGCATCACAACCATTGGTTGAGAAGAAGATATGACCGTCGATTAGATAAGCGATTTCGCCGATTCTAATATCGAAAAATTTGAGTTTGAGCCATATGAAAACCCCTGAAGCGTGAAATTTTTGGAGGTCATTAGCACAGGGTCATGTCCCTAAGTTACATTGAGGAGGGGCTAGAGTAAAGGAGGCTAGATTTCAAGCCTTGGAGAGTAGGCACGTGGTCGTCCCCTGAGAATTTCATCTCGACCACTCTCTGAGGAAAAGTAGTTAATGTAAATTGAGCAGGTGGTTGAAACCTCAGCTCAATCCATAAATGGAAGTCATGGAGGTTCTAGAGCGGTCAGCCCGTGGTACCCATGTGGACGGATTTACTTGCCAGAGCCATACCGATCTGATCTTTCATCTGACAGAGGAGTGCAAGTGCAACCTGATAGAAGAAGATACAGATGCAAAGGTTTGATTGCTATAGCCAGGTCACACTCTTGGTGTTGGCAGGTTGTTCTGAGTATAAATACTCAGTTTTGATATTTTGTTAAGGGTCGATGGTTGAGCTAGGCTCCTGTATTGTAAAGTTTTAATTAATCTCTAGTTCTTCTTGTTATGTATCTGTATTTGAGACTTCTTGTTTAATGTAAGTCATTTTCCTTTCGCATCCCTTTAATAGTTGTGTTAGAAAACTCGGGCATGGATGATCCAGTCGAGGGTAGTTATGTTTTTGTGATGTAGGTTTGATAATAGTGGCATCGTGACCAGTTTTAATCAGTTTCTTGTGTTGTCTTTTGCCTCCAACACTAAATGAATTGGGCATGGATGATCTAGTTGGGTTGTTGTTATTGAATTGTGATGTATGTTTGATTTCAGTTCAGTGATCATTTCATTTAGTTCCTTAAAACTCTGAACCAAGAGGATATTGTCTTCTAATTTTTTCCTCCTTAGGCTGCTAGAAGACCAGATGTCCATAAAAAACCTCTTCATTCTCATCAAGTTCTTCCTCCTTCCCACCTTTACTACAACTTACCGATTGAAGTTAGATAGAGACCTTATATGCTTATGCATACCAACCCAATTTTCTATGTTGAAGCAATATAATCCCGAGACTTCGTCCATTAGAACACCCTTAAATTTATTCATTGTGACATACAAACTGATGGGTACTGGGCCTAACTCTGTTGCAATACAGAGGTGATTTCTGGTGCTAACATTTCTGGCACTATTGTCGGGGATGAATTAAAGATTTTCACTGGGTAGGATAACAATGAACTTTTGATTTTGAAGGTGCATGAGAATTCAGAACCTTTTTAAGATTGAAGCTTGCACCTAGCGACTCCATTGTGGTGACTCCATTGTCTCGACTCTGTTGTTTAAGTGTGACTTCTTCTAGCTACCCCTGGTAGCCCTTGGGAGAAAACAACGATCATAGCTGATCTTTGATGGTGGACAAAGACCGGACACACTCATTCTGCATATCATTCACCCAGCGACTCCATGGTTAAAAGATCAATTGGCGACTCCATTGGTTTGAAATGGACAAAATCCTGGCTCAAAGTTTTTCTCCCTTTAATTTTTCTGTTGTTCCTGGTTTTCCTAATGTTGTCCCTACTATAAAAGAATGGGGTGTTTATTTGCCTATATTTAGAAAAAATAGAGATGGCAAACCTGCCAAGAATCTTCGTGAGTTTCATGAACTCATGCATTAGTGGGAGATACATCATGAGGATGTATTAATGAATATGTTCATGTTCTCATTAAATGGGGATGCTCGTGATTGGTTTCGATCCTTGCCTCCTGCTAGCATCCCCTCCCCGAGAGAGTTTCATGTAGATTTCAATAGACACTGTCAATAGTTTTATTCTTCCAAGTTAATTTGTCATAATTATTGTGAAGAATATAAAGACTGTGTTCAAGGTATGACTATTTCAAATGAATGTTGTGAGAATAAAATCTATGAGGATGGAAGCTGTGAGAATGAAGGATATACCTCGGAGGAATTGACGGAGCTGGTAAAATCTCTTTCTGCAGGGATGGAGGGATTGGAGGAAGATTTTGCTTGCCGCTCTTGCGAAGAAGACGCAAAGGATATTTCGGTCCTTGAAACAAAGGTTTTTGGCAGCCCTGCTTATGATGAAGAGGTTATGTCAGATACCAACCAAGAGAAAACAGATTTGATGGATATCCCAGTGAGGACAAAAAAAAGCAGAGCTCTTCCATGGTTCCTGATTATAGTGATTGTGAAATTGATCCTGGGGAAATCCATGAAGGAGAAAAGGAGGAGCCACATCTCTCAACTATCTTGGTTCATAAGTTTCCCCCTTTCAATTTCTCATCCATATATGGATATCCACATCCAGTGCTAGCTATAAACGAATGGGATAATTATCTTCCGATATTCAGAGGAAGAAAGCATGACCATCCTAGTGAGAACTTATTAAAATTTCATGCATACATTCTTGAACATGGCTTCCTTCATGAGGATGTCTGGATCAAGGTGTTTTGTTTTTCTCTAGAAGAAGATGCTCTTGAATGGTGTCTATCTCTCCCTGCTACTAGTATCCTTTTGTTGAAGGATTTTCATGATGCTTTTAATTCGTATTACGGGAAGATATCAGATCATGTTATTTTTGATGACTATTGTAAGAGGCTTTCACTCCACATTCTGCAGATGATAGAGTGTTCCTCATGTGATGAGTCTGGTAAATATCTGATTGAGAGAGAAAGCAAGGACAAAAGTGAGTATCTTGCAAATACAGATGAAAATTTTTCTCTCTTTATTTCCCAAGAAGAAGTCCTTCCATATTTGATTGATGATAGAGCTGATGATGGAATAACTATGGATGCATTATTTTCCGCCCCTAGTACACCCGTTTTCTCAGATTTAAAAGAAGAAATGGTTGAAGAAAAGAATCAAGATATCACTCTTTTCTTTTTGCAAGATAGAAGAGTTATGCACTCACCTACCCCTGAAGAGTATTCAGAAGCAGAAAGTATAGGCTTCCAATCTTATTATGAAAGCGAAAGCTCCTACCAAGAGCAGGATGATAGAGAGAAAGAGCCATCCATAGATATACATGAAGAGCCTTCTTTCTCTCAGCTAGGATATGTTATCAGAGCAGACAAGGGAGAAATGGAGCAGCTAAAGGTTTAGTTTATCTCCTGTCTTGAACCTGTAAATGAGCAAGCATCACATGGGATCATCTGACCCGCATCAGTCCTCTACCCACCGGTACACTTTGAGAACATCGAACGACGGGTGAGCAACCAGGAAGCAAAGGAGGTAATTTCTTGCCAGTTGATCTTTCCTGATTATAAATTGTGTGACCCCTTGGGGTTGTATATGGAGCTATGTTTTCCAAAATCACTGGAGCCTGCAAGGCTATTCATATTATCATCACTTAGGGGTATCGTTGGTGTTCCAAATCATTTTCTCGTTCTACTGTCATTCTTCCCTTACCTTTTGTGGATCATTTGCAATGAAGAGAAGAATTATATTACCGAGCAATCTGGGTGGCTATGGTGGAAGTTTGATTTCACCTAGCATTTTGTAAAAATCAGTTATCCTAGGATTGTACATAAATAAGCTCTTTTCTGGAGCCCATGTGTTTGTTTTAGTTTTTAGGTAAAGAAGTGTACATATTTCCCTATTTTCTTCTGTGAAAGTTTTGAGCTAGACTCCATATCCCAACAGATAAGGCACTTGAACTACTAGTTCTTAACAACTCGCAGGGAGCATGCCATCCCCTGTGGATCCAAATGTTATCACATAAACTTGTCAAAACCTTAGGGGTTTGTGGTTTCTACCTAAGTCTGTAGTTTTACCTGTTTTTCCTCATTTTATAGACCCATCCTAAGGTCTTTTCCTTTTGGCTTATAGTTTTTCTTCTTTTTTCCTTCTTGAGAAGTGTCATCCCTAAGCCTTTCTATTTTCTCAATGGTCGACCACTTCTCTCTCTTTACCTATGTCACTGATCCTTTTTCCTTCCTGAGCCCTTAGTCAGTCATTCAAGTATTCATTTATAGGGACCGCAGCCATAAGCACAAGTGAGCACTTAGAGCAGTCTGATATGGACTCAAATCAAGTGAGCAAGAAAGATGAACTTTCAATGGTGGAGATTCATCAGGAAGAGCAGATCGAAGACCATTAGCTGATCAAGATCATAAATTTACACCAATTATAGTATCATATAGAAGGTTCGAAATCATGAGGCTCATCCTAGCCATTGATCCTGGGAAATACATGTGGTGCAGGATTGATCCGTCAGGATTTTTCAATGACTTATGGTTGAGTTTTAATTTTGCATGCGTTATTTAACCATTTGAGAAAACTTAGTGAAGAATGAGGAAAGAAGAGGAATTATGAAAGACATATATACAGTTGCAGATCTGAAATGAAATAATAAATAGCAAACCATAATACGCAGATTCATAACGGAGTTCGGCACAACTTTGCCTACGTCTCCGGGCCTTTTCTCTGTGGGAGAGGCTTCTTTATTTCTACTCAAAAACTCAAAAGTACATCACTGTAATTCCAAATGGCTACAAGACTAATCTGGTCATGTTCTTCTAGATCTCTAGAACCATGCAAAGAAAACGACACGCAAAACGGATGTCTGGAGCTCCCAGAAATGATCCGACAGCGTCTCCTCCTCAAAAGCTTCTCTGCCTCAAAATGGATTTGGCTTGGCTTCTCCTCAGCATAATTCTGCTCTGAATTCCCTCAAATCTGTCCCCTTGGCCTCAAATAGGCCTTGGTTATATAGCTGGGAAGTTGGTTGCTCATCTCCAACTTCCTCCCAAAATTTGGGCTCCAAAACTACCCAATAACTCCCAAAAATGGAGTAAATACACTAAAAATAGGCTTAATTACAATAAAAAACCAAAAATTAGTTTAAAAACCCACTTTATAGTTATAATATGGTTAAAAATTGGGCATAAGCCCCCTTCAATGGTGCGCGTCCCTTTACTCCCGGTCATATGGGGGTTTACACGACCACGGGCTGGGGCTTAGCCCCCGACCCTCTCCTTTATGCGCCATAATAACATACAATATATTTAATATTGTGGGTTTTATAACATAAGAAATAATGTGGCGCATTGGTAAAGAACCATTTCTTAAGTTGTTGGGCTTGGTGGTGGTCGTGTGTTCAAATCCCATGGACCCCAAAAACAATTTTTTTGAAACATGCCACTTCAACTGATGACTGGATGCCACGTGGCTGCCCAAGACTGATCTGGTCATGTTCTTCCATATCTCTAGAACCATACAAAGAAAACGGCACGCAAAACGGACGTCTGGAGCTCCCAGAAATGATCCGACAGCATCTCCTCCTCAAAAGCTTCTTTGCCTCAAAATGGCTTTGGCTTGGCTTCTCCTCAACATAATTCTGCTCTGAATTCCCTCAAAGCTGTTCCCTTGGCCTCAAACAGGCCTTGGTTATATAGCTGGGAAGTTGGTTGCTCATCT
>JZKD02S0059742.1:148495-159953 GCA_000966675.3 Picea glauca
TTTTGAAACATGCCACTTCAACTGATGACTGGGTGCCACGTGGCTGCCCATGACTGGGCCACGTGGCATCTCCCCATTTGACGAATTAATGCCACTTGTCAGCTATTGACTGGTCCACTTGCCTGCCACATGTCTCCTTTGTCAGCAAACCTGCCCAATCACCATCAGCCAGAGATTTCCACGTCATCTTCTGCACAATCAGCATGCTGATGTCATCAACATTGACTTTTTGACTAGTTGACCTTTGACTTTTTACCTGTTTGAGCTTCCGATCAGAACGCGATAACTTTCGCATACGGTGCCCATTTGACAAAGTAAATATACCACCAGAATCAGGAAGACAAGATAGATGCAATGGTGTTGGTTTCATCGGATTCTAAGAACTTTAATTTTTGAGCATTTTTCAAGCCCTATCAAGCTTCTAGATCCGATTTCGGATCAAGGATCAACATTTTGTTGACTCGCAGAATGTAGCGGTCAAAGGGCAGAGTCTTGAGGACTCGTGAAATGCAAAGTCGCGATGTAATCAGGGCCGTCCATTTCAGAAGGACAAATGGTGCAATATATGAACCACATAATTTTTTTTTTGGGAAGGCTAAGGTGAAAAGTGTTGATGGCTCGAGGTCCCAAAATATCGATATGATCTGGGTCGTCCGATGCAAAGAGACATGTGTCATTCAATACGAGCTATCGCAATTTCGTGACATGAATATTTCATCATGGATCATAGCATGAGTTCGCAAAACGTGAAAGCGCGATGCGCCTGAGAGTTGGACCGACGATCATAGCCCAGAGTCATATTGAAAGAAGGGCCATAAAAGGAAAGTAAGTGCTCGTCGAGCAACGAGTGGCTGAGGTTGTTCGAGGAGAAGATCGTGGTCATCAAATTCAAAGCAAATCCAATCATTGAGCCAGACATACCATTTCGCGGTTCTGGGCATCAGAACATTGTGAATCAGGGGGAGCGAGAACTCCCAAAATGTGAAATCCTGAAATCTCCTTTGGGATAAGCACGTGGTGCCTGATCAAAGATTTCTCAAGTTTGTGGATCGAGAATTCTAAAGACTAGCATGTAGGAATCCCCAAAAGGCGAAATTCTGAAACACCTTTGGAGATAGGCGCTAGGTCATGGCCTGTGGTCATGCGAAAGTAAGGTTTAAGAGAAGCATCTGACCCCCAGTCGCGTATAGAGGACTATTTCAGAGTCAAAAGGAAGCATCAAAACCGTTGGTTGATAAGCATATCTGACTGTTGATCAGATAAGCGATTTCACCGATTCTGATATCGTGAAATCTGAAGGTGAGCCATATGAAAACCCCTGAAGCACGAAATGTTGGGAGGTCATTAACACAGGGTCAAGGCCCTGGGCTACATTGAGGAGGGGCCAGAGGAAATGAGGCTATCTTCCAAGCCTTAGAGAGCAGGCACGTGGTCGTCCCCTAATAATTTCTTCTTGATCAATCTCCAGGGAAAAGCAATTAATGTAAATTGAGAAGGTAGTTGAAACCTTGGCTCAATCCATAAATGGAATGCATGGAGGTTCTGGAGCGGTCAACCCATGGTACCCTTGTGGACAGATTTCCCTGCCAGAGCCTTACCGATATGATCTTACATCTGACAAAGGAGTGCAAGTGAAACTTGACAAAAGAATATACAGACGCAAAGCTTTGATTGTTATAGCCAGGTCACACTCCTGGTGTTGGCAGGTTGTTCTGAGTATAAATACTCATTTTTGATATTTTGTTAAGGGTCGATGGTTGAGCTAGGCTCCCGTATTATAAAGTTTTAATGAAGCTTTGGTTCTTCTGGTTATGTATCTATATTTGAGACTTCTTGTTTAATGTAAGTCAATTTCCTTTCGTATCCCTGTAATAGATGTGTTAGAACACTCGGGCATGGATGATCCAGTCGAGGGTAGTTATGTTTTTGTGATGTAGGTTTGATCACAGTGGCATCACAACCAATTTTAATCAGTTTCTTGTGTTGTATTTTCCCTCCAACACTGAATGAATCAGGCATGGATGATCCAGTCGGGTTGTTGTTATTGAATTGTGATGTATGTTTGATTTCAGTTCAGTGATAATTTCATTTAGTTCCTTAAAACTCTTAACCAAGAGGATATTGTCTTCTGAGTTTTTTCTCCTTAGGCTACTGGAAGACCGGATGCCCATAGAAGGCCTCTTCATTCTCCTCAATTTCTTCCCCCTTCCCACCTTTACTACAAATTATTGATTGAATTTAGATCAATACCTTATCTGCTTATGCATACCAGCCCATTTTTCTAAGTTGAAGCAATATAATCCTGAGACTGCATCCATTAGACCACCCTTAAATTTATTCATTGTGACATACAAATTGATGGGTATTGGGCCTACCTCTACTGCAATCCAGAGGTGACTTATTGTGTTAACACAATGTAAAAGGTAATAAATAACAAAGCATCAACCACATGGAACAACAAAATTTTACGTGGTTCACCCTCTCCCTAGGGCTACGTCCACAAACTATGTTTATTGATAGAATAGATGAAGATATACAGTTCTATCTGCGCACTCAGCTGCAAATCCTTCTCTCTCTTCCTCTTTATTTCCTATCCCTACGCACCCAACTACAGATTCGATATTCACACCCAGTTGAAGAACCAAATATAAGAATGCCCTAAAACATAACACTTTTACATCTCAACATCACTAACATCTCCCATCTCAACTCTTCTAGACCTCTATTTATACATTCCATAACTCCTAGAAAACCATGGACTGAAGCCCAGGTACCAAACACCATGGGTCCACATAACCCTCATTTTAAGGACTTCGCTAACCTGTTCTTCCTTCTTCTCTGTGAGGTGCTCCAAAGAACCCATTATTGTCTTCTTCTTCTTGTTGACTTGTCCACGATCTATCTTCTTTGTTGCTTTGTCTTCATTGATCCTCTCTTTCAATGACTTGATTTCCTTTACTTTGTTCCTTCTTTTATGATTCTTTAACCACTTCAACCCTTCTTCGGTTTGTGTGCATTTTGCGCACTTCATACTTTGTCTTTCTTCTTCCTTAATCTTCGATTTTTCCTTAATACATGACCAAGGGCCAACAATCCACGAGAGTAGGCCCAGGCAAGAGGATTTGTTTCAAAGGAAGTGTCATCGATAACAAAGGCTAAGTGAGTGTTGAGGTAGGTGGAGAGGAAACTGACTACCCTCACCCGTAGTGTCCCTATGGTAGAGATTGAGGACCTACCATCGTCGATGCAACCACATGTAGTGGGAGTGCCTCGACCATAGGTCCAACTCTTCTAGCGTCTAGCCAATGCTGTAGTATGTTATAACATGGAGAATAGGCCCAAAGATTAGACTAGGCTTGGACATTATGAGTGCCAAAAGAACCAACTTTTTGTAGTTCTATATGTATTGAGGGCTTGAGCCTAGAGATGTATATTGAAGCCTATGGCCCACATTTTGTACCATGACACTATTTTTTGGATATGATATGATATGATATGATATGATATATATATATATATATATATATATATATATATATATATATATATATATATATATCATATCATATTTTTCTTATGGAGTAAATACATTTTGTACAAACATATTTACATGTGTGTGTGCATATGCTCTTATTTACATATGTGAAATATGACAATCTAAAACATGATTTTCTAAAGCATCAATTAATTGATTAAAGTGCCTAGAAACATGAATATATGTAATATAATCAAAATAAGTTTCTAAGAGGCATACCCTAAAGAAACTTTAGTGAAGGTAGGGATCATGGACATGATATACTCCATTCAATTGTGACACTACCACTTGTGTATCTAAATAGACCTGAATGTGAGAGATACCATGTGATAGAACATCACGTAGTAGTTCTATAACTGCACTATATTTGACAACATTGTTGGTTGTTGTCCCTAGAAAATAACCTACCGAACACATCAACTGACTAGTGGGCGCAAAAATCACCTAAGTTGTAGAAGAAAGCTTTCAAGTGTGTCGGCTGACACCATCTGAACCCAACATAAACCTCATATCCCATTGACATCTACCAAAAATCATATATGAAAATAAAAGATACTTCCATAAGACAAAAAAACTAAAAATATAAATATACAATATTTACAAGAAGTCACACCCAGGGGACCAACCTAAGCATTATACTTCTTTAAATAAATCCCATTTTGGGCCTAGGAAACACATTGCCTTCAAAATAAATCAATTTGTATGTGCTTTTCTCCAAAACCTTATTTATAATGAATGGTCCAAACCACATTTTTTTGAATTTTCCTTCCCCCAAGGGGTCTTTATCTTGATCATAGACTATGACAAGATCACCTTCGGAGAAATATCTGGGGTCGACCGATCTATCATATTGACACTTGAAGTGAAGTTTTTGAACATTGTTAGATGTGGCTACATCCTGTCACTGCTAATAGAGCTTCTCGAGATAGAAAAGATGGTATTCAAGTTCAGTTATGTTGGGAAGTAGTTCAACTACCAACTTGAGGGAAGGAATCTAACACTCTATAGAAAAAAATGCCTCCATCTCGTAAACAAGTTGGAAGGGAGAGAAACCTATACCAGTCTTGATAAATATTTGATGTTCCCAAAAAACAGAGTATAACATCATATGAAAATTCGACTTAGCCTAATTGATTATCCTCTGGAGAATGGTTGTAAGATACTTGTTAACAAACTCCACCTATCCATTCACCTGTGGATAATAGGGTGATGAATGTTCTTTTATGAATCCTATATTTGATGTCAACTCTATCAACATTTTATTTTTAAAGTGTGCCTGCATCTTCCGATAGAATATCTGGCATGAATGACAGTTCTTAACCACCTCAATACAATATTTGAATAGTGAGGGCTATAAGTATCCATCACAAATAATTTTCTAAGATGTCGCCAAGCCAAAAAGGTGACCTCCACATGCTCTAGTGTGGAAATCATTTAGCACAAGCTCAACTTCTTCATGGGTAAGACAACGATGGATAACATAATCAACTCCTCAATGATACAAAGTATCATCGATAATAAGGTAATGGTAGGCTTGATGGCATATTCATCGATGCTCTTCACTAGAAGTAGAGGGGGGTCACTTCAAATTATATAAGTATATACCCATACCAAGGGTTAAAATATGCAATGAGTACAAGGTCTTCACTGAAAATGAATTTTTAGGCGAATCTTTGTCACTCTCAATTGGAAGCTTTGAGATTAACTTAGCAAAGACTAGATATTTATTGGACATTGTTGAAACAAATTCTAAATTGAACTCTTGTAGAATAACAATCCACCTACTAATATTCCCACCAATCACTTGTCACATCAAAACATATTGAAAGGGATTGACGATGACCACGACGGTGGTTTTACGCAGTAAAATATAATGACAGGATCTCTAGATGACATGGACAACTATCACAACCAATTTATCAACATAATTATAGTTGAGCTATGGTATGATTAAACCCCGATTAAGGTAACAGATAATGTGTTCCTAGAGCACATCATCTTCTTGAACTAGGACCATGCCGATGGTGGATTCTGTTGCAACCAAATACAATAAGAAATCCTTGCCATAATCAGGAGGGATGAGTAGAGGGGAAGACACAGGAACTTTTCAATGCTTCAAAATAAGGTTGAGTCACTTCATCCCAATAAAATGGGACCCCTTTATTTAAAATATGCATAAACCCCTTTGTTATTTCAACATAGTTAGCGATGAATCGTCATAAAAATTTATCCTTCCCTTGGAGGCTTTGAAGTTGAGGTGTTGTGCATGGGGGAGGAAATTGAAATGTCGCATCAACCTTGAGGGGATCGACCATAATACCTTCGTTGGACACAATAAATCCCAACAAACATCCTAATCTAATGAAAAAATTACATTTGTTTGGATTGAAACGAATCTAGTAATAACGACACCACTCAAAAAAAAGTTAAAGATGAGTGGGATGGTCAACTCTCTTGTAAGAATGTGATGAAAGATCATCAAGGTATGCTTCAACTATATATTTAAGATCGTGAAAAGTGAACGAAATGGCCCACTAGAAATTAGCTCTAACATTTTTAAGGCCAAAGGGAATTTTATTATATGCAAAGGTACCCCAAGGGAATATAAATATAGTCTTGTGTTGGTCCTCAGGCTAGACCTGAATTTGATTATACACTGAGAAATCATCTATAAACGAAAAAATTTCAAAACCCGCACACTCATCAATAATTTGATAAACGAACGGGGTAGGAAAGTTATATTTTGGGCATGCCTTGTTTAGATCTCAAAAATACATGCATACTCAAATCACACCCTACTTTTTGTTGACATGAACAAGATTCGAAACCCATTCCGTCAACTGGACTAGTTAGATGAAACCAACCTTAAGAAGTTTCTCTAACTCAGCCTTAATGGTTGCCACCTTTCAAGGGTTGACCGGGCATAGATTTTTCCAAATAGGCTTAGCATCAGGATAAGTTCTAATTTCGTGTTCAACAATTCGGGGGTCAATGCCTAGCATTTCCTCATAGGACCAAGCAAACATGTTGCAATTTTTTTTTGAATAACTCAGTATACGTGCGAATCTCCTCAGCGGAACAATACACCCCGATGAAGACGTTTTTGACAACCCTAGCGGTTTTGGAGATATCAATTGGGATTGTCTCAGCTATGTTTTCCATGTTCCCTTCAACATAAATCCCATTTGATGCCAAAGGGTTGACGGGGCAAGCGACATCTCCATTCATGGTCGACATAAATTCTCCTTCTTCCACTCTCCTAAGCTTGGGAAAAAAACATGATCTATGATGGAGATCATCCCAAGACCTATCTGGAGTCATCATTGCCTCTAAAATTTCCTCTTTAGAAGGAAAGACAGATTCCAAAGGATTGTGTGAATTAAGAGAATATTGAGACCAAATAAGCTATAGGATGGGATCCATCTCTTGAGGGGGAACCATATCAGGTTTTGCAGAGTCTTGTTGGACAACACTGTATGAAATATCAACTACAAAGAGGGGCATCGCCATGTTAGGATGCCTTACCCATTCCATCAATTATGATAGGGAAGGTAAAGTCAACAGATCGTCAAAGTAATATGTTGGAAACAAACTCACTTGAAGAATAACAATTTTAGGCTGATCAAGTACAACTGAATTAAAATTAACGTCATCTGAAGGTGGTGGAAAGACAAATGTACCCATTAAAAATGGAAACAAACCAACACCTAAGTTGATGGTACCCTACTATGAGTTATCAATCATCAGGACCGTGGATGCCCCCGATAAAGGGTTAAGATGAGAGAAGGACAATTGGTCAATGATAACAATCCTACCATCATGAGGAAAGCATAACAGTCAAAAAAATGAAGACACTATCGTCATCATCACATAAGTCCAACTTCGACCCAATATAAGGTTGTAGTTGAGAAGCGCATCGACTACTTCGACTTCGGCACATACAATTTTTCCCTCCAACTACACAGGAAACGAGGGGATTATTCCATGCTGTAGAAAATAATGGTCGTCAAATGTAGTTAACAATGCAGGGGATGTTAGCACTCTGTAATTTCTCAGGATGAGCGAGAAATTGACAGAGGTAACCAAAAAACCACGTGGAGTCAAGGATCTATCCCTCCTAGACTCAGAGAGGGATCTCTCTATATGATTTAACTTTTTTTAGATTGAATATTAGGCTAGGTATGAGGATGAAAGGTTTGTTTTTGAGTTTTTTAGTTGGGCCAACAAAAGAGGACCATTGGGGAAAATGGAATCAAGGGTTAAATCCTGAAAATGAGGGGATAATTGAGATCATATATAACTAGGCAATGAAATCATGTCAGTGGATCCTTATAGTTTGTGAGATGGAAAAGAGGAAACAATTAGGGTTCACTTCGAATGCAGAGTAGAGCTTATTTGAATTCTACATTCAAATTTTAGAGGAAAACATAAATATTGTTTTAAGCCAAAAAAAGGGTGTTTGAAACAAATCTTGAAACATAATTTTCTTATAACAATAAAGAAAGATAACATTATGTGAAACCAGAGAGAAAATAGATTACATAAAGGAAACACTTCACCACATAATCATGACACAAGAATCTGGAAACATACTATCTTTGTATTCATCCAAAATGGGTCACTTACAACCTCCTCAACATCTTTACAATAGATGATGGTCTTTCAATACCATCCATCTCTTGAATTCCAACCCTCATGTCATATTACATTCTATCTTTTATATCTTCGCATTACATTTAGATCCTACAGACTAGGAGATTGAATCCCTTCTCTAAATGTTTTTAGATATTTATGGAAAATACTTAATTAATGTTGTATCCAAAATAGAGATTTGATCTCTTTTCAAAATCGTAAGATGTATTCTGATTTCGTTACAATATATTCGATTTTTACCACTAAAAGGGTAAAAATAGAAATAATTGTATGTTGGCTACAACAAAATCCTAAAATATAGGTCAGAATTTGATTTTCTTTAATAACCAGATATGATTCGATCTGATCTTGACAACAACATATTGAGGATGAGTCATAACTAAAAAACCGTCATGGAAGCCTTCGCGATCCTTGAAGAATCCATGTGCCTTGATCTGAGGAGATATCTATGTTTTTTTTTTATAACAAAACTTTCGACAACTAATGAGGCCAAAACATAGTGCATTTAGCTATCAATTTCCTGGGAATGACTTTGGCAGCTAATTAAGGATTTTGAAGATGCTCTTAGCTGGTGAAACGTGTAATTTCTCCCAAACTTAGTAAAAAATGGTTGAGTTGCCTATGTATCCTGCTTCATCTATTATAACCCCTTCATTTGAAATCAAGGGCAAGTTCAACTAGAGTATCCAGCCTGAGGTGAGCTTTGAGTGTCAACTTTTTGTGAACAATCTTAAACCTCAACACCTTATTCATGTTCTTCAATCTACCATTCAGTTTGACAAGCTTCTTGTTCTTGTGCTTTGCAGTCTCATATTTGATGGCTAACTGATCTAATGCAGATCCATTTTTTAGGAATGACTTCTTAAGAGTCTCATTCTCTCCTTTCAGATGTCTTTCTATCACTTTTAACTCAACAATTCTTCTTTTAGTTTCTGGATCCTAGGTTTCTTGCTAACCTTCTTCTTTGATGTCGTTCTGGATTCTTCAGGGGTTTCCATTTCTATAGCTAATGGATCTATTTCCATTTCTACAGCTAAGGGATCTGAATCAGAATCATAATATGTGAAGTTTAGGACATTTTTCACTGTAGTTTTCCCTTGATCCTCTGCCTTCTTCCCAAACTCTAATTTCCTCTTTGTTTTCTGTGATTTTGATGGAGAAAACTTCATGGAATTTTCTACATGTGATAGTTCTCTTCTTTTCCTTTTATTGGTTTTGGGGGAGGTTAATTCTTGTGAGGGATTTCCTCCTTTCTTTTTTTGAGCTTCTTGCCAAATTCTCCCTAAAATAGAAGAAACTCCCAAGACTTATTCCTTCTGCTGAGCTCTTCTAAAAATATCAAATTGATCATCCCATGATGAAATATACCGTTGCTATATTTTTGAGGCTTGTCTTGAACTTTAGAAGCCATTTTGGTAAGACTCTTAAGGAGGTAAAAGGGCATATTCATAGGTTGCTTACCTGTGAAATGGAGGAGTAGTCTGAAGTGGTAGAGCATGGTACTTCCATATCTCCCCTCACAAGTGATGTAAACTTGAATCCTCTTTAGCAATGTTTTCCATTTCTCTTCCAAATAGCTCCCGGGGATATCCTTTTGCCACTTCATATTTTTATTTTCTTCTTTGAGGAATGATCTGAAATCAACTTATTTGATTGAGGTAGTTTTAAACCACCTTTCTCCTTCACCAGGCATCTCTATGGCTACTGCAACATTGGCCTCATCTATCTCCATCACCACAGGCCCAAGATGAACCTTGAATCCATCAAATCTTTTGGCAAATGCTTCAGTAATACCTTGATGGTACCCCTGGAGCTTTTGGTACAAAATATATCATCCAACTTATTTGAATAATTCACAGGATTCAAGGTGAGCCTCAAGGTATGAAGTATCATGCATTTCCTTCCTCAGAAGGGCACCGTCTGTTGATCTCTTCGTCACCAAAAATGGTTAGAAATGATTTAAACTGGGTTGATGACAGAGGATTTAGGGTATGTAAGGAGAGAAGATGAATTCAAATGGAGGAGGGATAAAACAGTGAAATTCAGAATAGAGTTGAAGGATGAAAGGGTTTGGGCGACTAAGGGTAGATTTACCACAATCACAGACCGAAAATCGACAGATTCAGTTTATGGGAAAGCTCATGATCGTTATTTTAGAATTGATTAAATGGTATGGGCACAATATAGGTTATGATTATTTGATTGGACAAAAGGATCAACACACAATCATCCCTTCTGAGAATCAGACGAATGACGACTGAGAGAGGTTTAGGAAGCATAACCACAAATGATGACTGGCATACCACCGCCGATAAGAGGGTGATGAAACCCTTTTAAATGCTTGAGATATTCGAGACTTTTGGAAGCTAATGAAAGGTGTGAATAAGCCGTTTAGCTACCGAAAGTTTTAAATTTCGATAGCTAACAACTATAAGATATTGATCTTTTAGCTACTGAAAACCAAACTTTCTGCCACAATTGGAATATAAGAAAATTCATGAAAACAACTGATTTAGCCACTTTAAACCTTCAAAAAGTCACGAGGATGCATCATAATTGCAACTTACCATGTGAAAACACTAGGTATACCTGGAAATTCGATTTGAAGCATGGATATACCACTGGACTATTACTCCTGAGCACCTTATCATGAAAGAATTCTCAACCTGATCAGAAAAACTCCAAAATAGATAACTGGATAACATATGACTATATTATAGGACCCTAACATAGGCTCCAATTGAGGATGACAACTCTTGAGGACGTGTCAAGAATCTTAGATCTCCAGATTCATAAATCAGTGCCTTATCCATTAGGATGATCCCACAACCTGTATCTTGATCTGTCCTGAAACTCTATGAATGGAAACCAATTGATCATACATTTTGACTTTGACTGAATTTTTGAACTGAAACAAAAATAAGATAGACCAACTGCTTTCCCAAAAATATTATTTGCATATTGTAGATATGATAATTGAAAATATGTTTATTTGGTAAACTTATTTATGCACATATAATCCTATTCTAAACATTAGAATGCAAGACCTTAATCAATATGGAATATCCAATATAACCAATCAAATATTGGATCTGGTACCTTGGCTCTTTCACTATTATTTACCAAACTCATAACCAAATCTGTTAAATGTTAATTTTTTAATTAAAATAAAGTACCAAGGCAAGTGTTTCTCTTCCCTAGGTGCCTAAGGGGGAGAAAGTGCCTAATGTGGGTCCTAGTCAAATTAATTTGTGAGATGCAAATTAAAAG
>JZKD02S0059742.1:196248-221612 GCA_000966675.3 Picea glauca
AATCTCCTTTTTGTTTCCTATAAAAAACATGTCATCCACATACAAGACCAAATAAATCAAATGATCACCAATTAATTTAAAATACACACAATGTTCCTCCTTGCTTCTTGTGAAGCCAAGTCCCACCATATAAGTATCAAATTTTTGATACCACATCCTTGGTGATTGTTTTAAACCATACATAAACTTTTTCATCTTGCATACCAGCTCCTTCTTTCCCTTCATAGCATAACCTTCTGGTTGCTTCATACAGATTTATTCTTCTAGATCCCCATGTAGGAGTGTTGTATTCACATCCATCTGTTCTACTTCAAAATCAAATGCAACAACAATAGATAACATAAATATTATAGAGGTTAACTTGGAAACATGAGAAAAAATATCACCAAAATCAATTCCCTCAACCTGGGAATAACCCTTTGCTACTAACTGAGCTTTGTATTTCTCCACTTTTCCTTCTACATTTAGATTTTTTTTTAAACACCCATTTGTTGCCAATGAGATTTCTTCCAGTCAGAAAATCCACAAGATCCCAAGCCTCATTCTTATTAAAAGATTCCATTTCTTCGTCCATGGCCCTTTTCCAAATATTTCCATCCACTGAATCCACTGTCTCCCTGACAGTTCTAGGATCATCATCAGTAATAGACAAAGAAAAAATTGAACATAAATGAGATGGAGTATACCTTTATGCTACCCTTCTTTCTTGAAACGATCTCCTCAATACTGGAGTATGAGGATCTTCTTCTTCTGATTACTATTCTTCTATAGAGTCTGATTCATCATCCTTTAAATTAAAATCTATTTTCTCTGGTTCTTCCTTACTTGATAGGGCTTCCTGTTTCACATCATCCTTCATTTCTCTAAATACCACATATCGGCTATACACTACCTTCTTAGTTTCTGGGTTCCAAATCTTATAACCTTTGAGGCCATCTTTATATCCAATAAAGATACACTTTTCAACCTTCTTATCTAGCTTACTCATGTTTTCCTTTGGAACATGAACATATGCATCACAACCAAATACCTTGAGACGTGTGATAGAAGGTTCCTTACCAGTCCATAGCTCTTGTGGAGTCTTGTCATCCAATATTGATGAGGGTGATATGTTGACCAGGTAACATGCAATACCCATTGCCTCTGCCCAGAATTATTTCCCTAACCCGACACCACTGAGCATGCGCCTTGATTTTTCCATCAGTGTCTTGTTCATCCTTTCTGCAACTCCATTTTGTTGAGGTTTATATGGAGTAGTATTTTTCCTTGTTATATCACACTTCTTACATAATTCTTCAAATTCATTCCCGCAGAACTCTCTGCCATTATTTTTCCTCAACACCTTAATTATTTTCTATGTTTGATTCTCAACAAGAGCCTTAAACTCTTTAAACCTATCAAAGACTTCATATTTATTCCTGAGGAAATATATCCAAGTATTCCTTGAGAAGTCATCTATAAATGATACATAGTACACATATTTTCCCAATGATGGGACCGACACAGGTCCAAAAACGCCACTGTGAACTAGATATAAAATTCCTTCTACCCTCCTTGCACCAGAGAGGAATCTTACCCGATTCTTCTTCCCATATAGACAATGTTCACAGAAATCAAAATCCAGAGAGTAGTTATAAATACCTTCAACCATACCTTTACCATGTAGTATTCAAAGACCCTTCTCTCCGATATGCCCCATTCATTGATGCCACAGCATAATCTTTTCTCTAGAGACTGTATGAGTTCCTTCTTCTTCAACTACAAGATCGTGAAAAATGGAACTATTACACCCATTACTAATAGTGATTCCTTTCATCTTATACATAGTTCCAAATTGAACTCCCTTCAACAACACCATTGCTCCTCGAACCATCTTACAGGTTTCCTTTTCAAATATTGTTTTTACCCCCACATCATCCATTTTGCTTACAAAAATCAAATTTCTAGCAAAACCTAGGATGTGTATAACACCAGGTAGTGTTCTAATCCTTCCATCTATGAGCCTCAACTTGAATTTTCCTCTTCCTATGATTTTGGTTGTTAAATCATCACCTAAGAAAACATTACCTCCATCATACCTTTCATATTCAAAGAAACACTCCCTGTGGGGAGTCATATGAAAGGATGCACTAGAGTCAACCAACCATGCCTCATGATCTACATGTGTGCTTGAAGAAGCTAAGTACACATCCCCTCCTTCTTCCTTGGAGGTATTTTCTTATGTAGAAGGAGATTCTTCAGATCCCTTCTTTTTCTCAACTTTGGATCTACATTGCTTCTTGTAGTGCCCTTCTTTTCCACATCTCCAACATACCTTTACAAACTTTCTAGGAGATTTAGATCTACCCTTAGACTTAGATCTCCCACTTGAGAAATTATATCTATTTCTTTCCTGGGAATGTCCTCTTGCAAGTAATGCGTATGTGTTATGTCCTTCCATATTCTTCTGTCTCATATCCTCTGACAACAAGGATGAGACCACTTCATCAAACTTCAAGGAAATTGTATTACTACCTATGGCCAAAACCAGACTATCCCATGAGTCTGGTAAAGAACACAGTAAACTAATACATTTATCTTCATCTAAAATTTTAATCTCAACAGATACTAACTGACTTACCACAGTATTGAAGGAGTTCAAATGCTCTGCCACCGAGTCTCCATCTTTCATCCTCAGGTTATACAACTTATTTCTCAGGAATAGTTTATATAATAGGGACTTAGAATGATACAACTTCCCTAAATTTTCCCATAAATCCCTGGCTGCAGCTTCCTCTAACACATTCAATAATACTGAATCTGAGAGACACAGTCAGATTGTGATCTTTGCTTTCCGATCCCACTTTTTCCAGTCATCTGTTGAAGTTCCTGTAGGTGCAGTAACTGGATCTACCGCAATCCACTAATCGATGTCCACCAACATATCTTCCATATTGAGCTTCCACAACTCAAAACGTTTCCCATTAAAATTCTCGATCTCCATCTTCGAAGTGCTTGCCATTTCTTTTCACCTGAAAAATCAATACCACAGATATCCCACTGTAACAAGGATTATCACAATTCCAAGCCAAACCCTTGACCACAAAGGCGTCCCCCTAAATCCAAAAAAGCTATGATACCAAATGTATATTTTAACCTTGTACAATATTTACTGCACACAGATTTTCAGTAAAAGAACAGAAAAGATACAAAGGCAAATACAAACATTACACTGATATTTTTCCCCTGGAAACCCAAATCGGGAAAACCAACATATTCTATATTCATTCATCATGATACATTTTTTACAATACAATATACATATAGAATCGAGTGGCATCCAAAACCCTAACCCAATGGCCTGGATTAGTCAACAACCCTAATTCCTTAACTGGAAATAGAAAACCATCGACAAAGAAACCATGTGCCGAAAAATCACCTAAATATGTGACACTACTACTCGTGCAAATAATATAACACATACCCAACAATATATTCATAGGAAAAACCCAATTCCTTATTTTCCAGCTACAACTGGAAGAAATCTAGGACCCCCTAGTTTTCAGGCTCCAACCTGAAGGAAGCTCCAACTCTCCAATTCTCCTCCACCAACCAGAAGAGAAAAACAACCCCCTTTTCTTGCCCCATCCAACCACCCAAAAATATAAATGTAGACAACCTATCACTACCACTAAATCAATCAACTTGTTTTTGATCTATCACTGCCACTGCCACAACCTGTCACTACTGCTATACTTCAACAATTGTTACCAGTCAAACCCTTATTCCTCAAACCCTCATACCAATATCCATGTCTTCCAAATCAAATATGTATGAACTACTAAGACATTTCTATGATGGTCTAATGTATAATATAGACCCTAACATACATAGTAATCCATACATCTCAAAATGTAGTTGACCTGATGGATTTGATCTTCTGAACTTCAATTTTCTCAACATATCCATTCCTTTTTCTCTATAAACTTGCGAATGTTCATGATTTGTCCCACTATGGCTCGTGGATGTTTATGACTTACTTCCTCTGCAACTCACATATTTATTTTCTTCTCTGTGCATCCACATTTTCCTTCACTAAAACCTATGTATGTCCATGATTACCTAAGTCTATAACACATTGATGTCTTTTCTCTTCCTTCACTACAACTCACAGATAGCCTCAGGAAAACCCTAGAACAATAAGCTCAACTTTGTCCCTTCGACTCCTACAAATTCTCTCTTCACTGAACTTCGTTGCCTCAGACTCACTGCTTCAGATCTATCAATTGTAACTTCCCATAACACTTTACATAATATATATTCAACATGCTCAATACGTGTTAATAAGAGTCTCTTGAAGTCTTATTAATACTTTTCAAGTGACTTTATTTAGGGGATATCTTGTAGCTATTTTACCCCTTTTCCTTATTTTAGGGATAACCCACACTCTCTTGTTGCAACCTCTTTACTCTTAATGGATGACCTATAACTTCTTGTTGACCTTCTAGGATCTTCTATATCATTCTACGGGGTCCTCCAACCTCACAAGATCACAACTCCTCAACCGTGAGGAACCACACGGTGTACCACATATCATAAAAAATGACATGATACATATTTTCCATCCATGAATGATTTACCTGCATTTACACTATACTTCATGACCTTTTTCCTCGATAAACTATAGGTCTCATTACCATATATTGAGGGTTTCCTGACTTCTTCAAGGGTTGACATCAACTCCAACCAATATTTCAACACCAATGTTCTCCCTTATCATCATCCCTACGTCCAGAAGAATGAAATTGAGAAAATTGTGCATGAATTGCTTGAAGTGGGTGTTATCCATCCTAATACCAACCCCTATTATTCTCTTGTGGTCATGGTAATAAAAAAAGAAGGAATTTGGCATATGTTCCCTGACTTTCATGCCCTCAAAAAACTCACCATCAAAGACAAATTTCCCATCCCTATCATTGATGACCTGTTGGAATAATTGAGAAGTGCTCAATATTTTTATAAACTTGATCTCCATTCTGGCTACCTCCATATACATATGAAAGAGGAAGGCATTCCCAAGACTACATTCATAACTCATCAGGGTCACTATGAGTTCTTGGTCATACCCTTTGGCCTTTGTAATGCTCTGTTGGCATAGGGGCAGACTCAGGATTTAGCTCTAAGAGCACACTAACAAGCCCTAACTACTGGCCCTTTCGACAACACATGCGAAGAAGATGTAGTCTCACCCAAAGAAGTTATGAGGGGGTTGCAGGATAGAGATGTCTACAACCAAAGGGAATATCAAGTGGATATAACACCAGAACAACACAACATTCATATATCACTTATCAACTTAGATCTATTCTGCACATCGGCTTATCAGATCTAAATAAGTAATGAAATCATAGTATATTAGTGAGAGACATAAAGTACCAATCACACACACAACAAAATATACGTGGTTCACCCTCTCTATAGGGCTACATCCACAAAACCGTGCTATAATATATTAAGGTAAAGCATACAGTTCTTATCTATGCTCTTAGCTAGCAGATCTCCTCTCTTCTCCTCCATTTCTCTCCCCTCCCTCCACACCTAAATACAGGGTTGATAATCACACCCAACTAAATATATTACAATCCAGAAGGCTCTTGTACTCAACACTTCTTTCTCACACAATACTCTTCTCTCAACCTACTCCATACCAACAAAATTAATAACAATGTTATTGTACCAACCCAAAAATACCAACCCAAAATAGGCCCTTCTGACCTCTATTTATACATTATAATAGCTCACTGACAACCTTGGGTTGCAACCTAGGTGTCCAAAACCCTAGATACGAAAACCCTAGGTGTCTAAAACCCTGGGTCAACTTGACCCATATTTTCAGGGCTTCTCCAACCTATCTTTCCTTCCTTTTTGCGCGGTGCTCCAAAGCATCCAACGGTGGATTTTTCCGCTTGCTGAGTTGTCCATGATCCTTATTCCTTGCTTATCTGTCATCCCCAATATCATTTTCCAACAACTTTCTTTCTCGGGCTTCGCTCCATATTTTCTTCTCTTTTTTTCCCTTCGACCCAATAGCAGTCACTGTGTCTTCCACGCAGTTCGCATTCTCCCTTTTCTTCCTTGATCTTCACATACTTCCATAATCAAGGGCCAACAGGCCCCCAACACTCACCTGTGACTCCTCCCGAGGCACTTCATATCTGAGATTCCTATTTTACTTCGACTCCAGGATGTGCAGTGTAGCCTCCGCGTTCTACTCTTTGCCTCCTCTCCATCCCTTGTGCAAACTATCTTTTCTATTTCTGGTACCTAGTTTCAACTGCACCACGTACCTAGAACCTTTTCTTCATGCTTCTACTGAGAGCTATGAGGCAGCTGGTTGTCATAGTACAACTTCAGCCGGCTCCCATTCATTAAACCTTCCTTCCATTCTCCATTCAGACTCTTAAATTGCGCAGCTCCTCCCTCTGTAACATAAGTGATCTCGTATTTCCATACCCAATGTGTTATGAACTTCCCATGATGTTTTATGAACTTGTTGTCATATACCAGTACTAGATCACCTTGCTTGAATGCCTTCTTCTTGATGTGCCTATCATGATAGGCCTTCTCTCTTTCCTTCTGAACCTGCTGATGGAATCTTCCAATGAACCTGTCTTCTTCCAATTCAACCAATTGTGCAAGCCTCTCTTGAAAAGCGCCAGGGTCATCCATATCTATAAAGGCAGAAATTATTAGGCTTGGTACCAGATATTCCATTGGAACAACAACTTCAAGACCATATACCAACTTGAAGGGGGTATGCATTGTTAATTTCTTGCAAGTGGTTCTATAGGTCCATAGCATTGTTGGTACTCTTAAATCCCAATCATCTTTGTTCACAGAACAAATATTGGTTAGTGTTGTCTCCAAGATCTTGTTGAATGCTTCAACTATCCAATTTGCTTGAGGATGGTACAATGTGCTCTTCTGATGGTGGACTGTAAATTCTTCAATCAAGGCTTCAATTGTATTATTGATGAAATGTGTTCCTTTATCACTCATAAGGATCTTTGGGCATCCAAACCTGGTTATGATTTCATAAAATATTTAGCGCACAACTGTAGTTGCACTACAGTCCTTGACTGCTCTTGCTTCGGCACATCTAGTCAAGTATTCTATTGTTGTAATTATGTACGCTTTCCTGGTGGATTTATAGGTCCAACAAAGTGAATGGAACATTTCTCAAATGCTTGTAGGGTCAAATACGATGCTAATGGAATTTCATCTCTTATGGATGGTTTCCCAACCCTCTGGCATACATCATAGCCTCTGGAATAGTCTTTAGCATCTTTGTGTAAAGTAGGCCACCAAAGGTCAGCTCTAAGAATCTTCTGCACAGTTTCTTTCCCTACATAATGTCCTCCTTCGATGCCTTCATGATATTCTGCGAGGATCAACAGTCATTGCTGAAACCTGAAGACCATGGGAAGAGGAGAGGTGAGGTGGATCAATTCTAGGAGATTTTAAGAAACCCCGTCTTTTTCAAAGCTTTCCATATCATTTTTTTCTGGTAATTTCACTAGCAAATTGACCAGGTACAAGGCTAGATTAATGCATATCAATTAACTAGCTGATACGCCACCCTCTCTGGTGGGGTGGGACTATGCCATAGCTCAGTCTTTACCGTAATACAAAGTAAGTATTTCCCCCTTCGTACGGCAGGTTATTGGTAACCAGAGAATAAAGCCAGCCAAGGCCAAGGATGCCCAAGCAGGTGAGACCAACGGGAGAGGAAGGACAGTAGAGGAGTTGGATCAAATCACTGAACCTCCATAACACACCTTCTCAATATCCCATCAGGTCCCATCTTATATAGATGTCTGATGATAAGTGAGAAATATGCAACGCGCACCACTAGTTGTTTCTTCTGAGGAATTGTGTACTCACTAAGTGCCATTCGTGTTGATAGGAACTATATTATTTATGAAAAGTGGTAATCGATATTTCTAATGGCTAGTATTTGTGAATCCGGTAGTGTGTCCTCCAAATTAGTTGGCTCTTCTCCATGTTCCAACCTCGACAAGTGGTCAGGACCCTTGTTCATTCTTCTTGGCTTTACTATGATCTAAAAATCATATTCTTGAAACAACAGAATCCATCTGCATATTCTTCCCCCCAACATTGGCTTGTTGACTAGGCACTTTAGCACGGAGTGATCAATAAACATTTTAAAGTGTCCTCCCAACAAATAGTGGTGAAATTTATGCAGTGCATACACCATGGCTAATCCCTCTCTTTCAGTAATGGTATAATTAATCTCAATTGTAGATAGCTTCCTGCTAGAAAAGGATATCGGGTGGTCAATATATCCTTCTCTCAGCTATGCTAACATAGCTCCTAAAGCAATGGAAGACGCATCAACATGCACATAAAAATCCTTGGTCCAATTTGGGAAAACCAGAATGGGTGCAGTAATCATCTTTTATTTTAGTGTGTCAAAGCTTTGTTGGAATTCTTCTGTCCAACTAAACTGACAATCCTTCTTCAACAACTTCTCCATGGGCACTGCAATATGAGAATATCCCTTAATGAACTTTCTGTAGTAGCCTGTGTGTCCCAATGCAGTGCACAACTTTTTGACTAACGTAGGAGGAGGTAGATCAACTATAATGGCAATCTTGGATGGATCTACCAACAATCCTTGCTTGCATACAATATGACCTAACAAAATGCCAAATGGTGAAAAAAAAATACATTTCTTTAGGTTCAAAGAAATTTGAAACTGCCTGCATTTATCCAACATTAGCCTTAGACATTCAATGTGATTTTTCAATAAGCTAAAAAGAGTCCAATCATCAAAGTATGCTTCTAAAAATTTATGCAAAATTTCCTTGAATGCTTCAACCACCACCCTGGAAAAGATGGCTAGAGGATTCTTCAATGCGAATGGCATCACTGTATATTGGTAGAATCCCCATTCTAATGAAAATGTGGTCTTATGACGGTCTTCCTTGGCAATCCGGATCTGATGGTATCCTGAAAATCCATCTGTAAAAGAATATACTTCCTAGCCTCCCACATTATCTAACACTTCGTCAGTGAATGGTGTAGGGAAGGGGTCATGCAAACAAGCATCATTCAACTTCCTGAGGCCTATGCATATCCTAATTTCTCTTCTTTTCTTGTCTTGCACCACCATAGGGCTTATCCACTCTGACTCTTCGACAGGTTCTATAATTCCTGCTTCCAGCATTCTGTCAAGCTCAATCTTCACTTTCTCCTTAAATTTAGGGTTTAGTCTATAAGGTCTCTGTTTGAATGGTCTAGCATCTGGATTCAAAGGGATCCTCGTCTCTCCCATAGGCCCTTTAATTCCCTTCATATAAGTGAACTTGGCTGGAAACAAGTCCTGATATTCATGTAGTAACTCTATAATTTTATCAATGGTAGCAACATCCCAATAATCTCCAATGTTTGCAAACTTTGGTGTCTATTCTATTCCAATATTGAATTTATTTATTTTGATTGGCTGTGAAATGAATGGAATCTCAACTCCTGGTCCTTCCACATCTCTCTAGCCTTCTATTTCTGCGATGTTCACCTTCCTCAGATCATCGTCTTCATCGACATTGATGTTAGAACATCCTTGCAGTTTCTGGAGAGGTGTAGTCTATTCATCCCGTTCCTGTTCTAAGGGAAGGCTGGATACCTCCTCGAATACATTCTGTCTCACAACCTCTATTGCTTGATCTACTGAAGGATATTGACTTTCAAATAAGAAGGTGGTTACAAAATTTTGAGTCGTACCTTTCCAATCTGTAGTGATGAGGTGCAGTTCTTCTTGAAGGTACCAGTTGATAGGTGTCGTGTCCAGTGTGTTGATGAATATGTGTACCCATTGTTCTCGAGGAATTTTTCTCTAGGCTTCCTCATAGCTTCGCACATGGTCCTTTGGGCAGCTTCGACCTATGTAGCAAAATTCATAGCCTTCTACTTGTGTTGAGAATCACATTGTCATCAGAGTATGGCATTGTACCCAATCTGTAATATTACTTTTGTGTGTCCCCCACCATCTTGCTAGTGTGGATTTCAAGGCCTCATCCATTTCCAACAACCTCTGTTGTGTTGGTACACTTTCTTCAAAGTTTGATAGGAAGGCTTCTAATGGATTCATACCATCAAATGTGGGTAAGTTACTTACTGTTGTGTCGATCCAACAAACTTCTCTAGTTAATCTAGCACATCTCCTTGTAGATACTTCATACATTTGGTTCTTCCAGTTCTCTAGTGCTTCTTTTGAGTCTGATGAGCAAGCGTTGTCACTTCGCCATCTTAGATTCCCATCAGCTGTAGGATTAATGTAATCCTACTGTCTGGTTGTTAGTTTATATATGTTTTCTAGTGCATATGCATGGTCTCTTCTTGGACAGGTTTTGTGTACTGCTGACCTTCATCTGGATCTAAAGGTTCGATGACCCTAAGGCAATCTCTTTCAAAATTCATACGTCTTAAGTCAACAATAGTAGATTTATTGAAGGCCCAATCAATTCCTAACAGTGCAGGGTAAGGGAAACTGTCATCAACTATTTCAATTACCTCAAAATGTGCAAATGTTCTTACTCCATCAATGTTCACAGGGACATGTTCCAATCATCCAAATGGATTGATAGCTTGCTGGTTAGCCATCTTAAGCTTGATAGGGGAATAGATCAACTTCAGTTTTCCCATCAGTGCCCAGGTTTTCTTCTTCATGACATTGACCTCTGACCCTAAGTCGAGGATTACATAGTCTATCTCATACTCTCCTATTTGAGCATTCAAATGTAAATCCTTGTTTTTCCTTCTCTTCTTACCGATTTGGTGTATTTCCCTGTTCAGTAAGGGATCTATCTTTCCTAACTCATATTGTGTGATTAGATTCTATAGCTCTTGTACAATGTTTTCATCCCGAATCAATTTAATACAAGTGTATAAAAATTCCATGATCTTGCTTACCTCTTTTCCTTCTTTTGGTGAGCAGACTGGTCAAATGCCAGAGGCATTCCGTATTCTCTCACTTATGGTCTTTTCTTTGATGTAGAGCCTTGGTTTCCTTTGAATTCTTTTCTGGTTTCCTCAAACATTTGTCTTTCTTTCTTTGCATCAAAGATTTGTGTCTTCTCTGTAGCTTTCCTAATTCCTAAATCTTTTGTAGTCTTCCCCTGAGTCGGTCTGTCTTCTCCTATAACAATGCCTCCTCTTGTTATAACAATGACTCTAGGGTCTTCTCCACAAGGTTCAGCATAGATCAATTGCACTTGCAGGTTCTGTTGAGGTCCTCGTCTTTCTTGAAGCTTAGATAGCAACACAGGACAATCTTCTATAACATGGTCAAATGAGATGCAGTAGCTGCAAGTGGTACAAGGGTTATGAAAATCCCTTGCAAGGTGTCCAGGTTGTGCGCAGTTATAACAAATGATCTGTCATCAGCCTCGACCCATTCCTCCTCCTCCTCCTCCTCCTCCTCTTCCTCTGAATCCACCACGAGGATTGAAGTTTCCTCTCCCAGGAGAGTTATATTGTGTAGTGTTTCCTTCTTGTTGTACTTCACCTTCAATCTTATATATGTCTCTTGACCTTTCATACATGAGATCATAAGCCCTAAAATCCCTATCATCGTGTCCTACGAACTTACAAAATGTACAATACAAATTTTTAGGTGTCTGAACATACTTTTGCATATAATATCACTCACCAGTATGATGTTTGTTTCTGCATACCTCGCACCAGGGTAAGGTGACTTTCTTCAAGGGGCTTGGAGCTCCAGAAGCCAAGTATTCATTGGATAAAGGGAAGTGTTCCTTATCATGGCCTTCTGATCTTCATCCGACACACCAGATTTCTTCTCTTTTATCTTTTCCCTTCTCTTTCTTCGTATCTTCAACCTATAGAGACAAACTAGTTAGTTGACTCAAGATCTAGCTCATACCTGAGATGGATTCTCTCATAGGGGTTGATTCTAGATTCATGGCGATCTCCAGTGCCTCATCCTGCGAAGAAATTTTCTTTTGCACCAGGGGAACTCTGATGTGTGGTAGAAGGGTAGAAATGAACCATTCCTTGTTCTGTTCATCTGGGATCTGAAAAGTCAATCGACCTATTAAGGTCTTGAATCTTTGATCGAACTCCCAAACAGGTTCAACCATCTTCTGCTTGATCTCTTTCATCTCTATGATACATTGGGATTCTGATTTAGGTTTCTTGAATTCTCCAATCAACATGTTTTTGATCTGATTCAATGTCTTAGGTCGTGCAAGTCCTTGGACAAGTTTCATGTACCAACTCAGTGCGTGATCTCTGAGAGTTGTACTAAAATGATTTCTTTTGACAGCTTCATCTGTGACATTCTTAATGTTCCATACAGATTCACATAGAAACCAATGTTGATTAGGATCTTCAGATCCATCTCCCCTAAAGATATGGAGTCTCATCTCATCTTCCATATATCTTCCTAAGGTTCCTAACCGAATATGTGGTGGACTAGTATTGACAGTGCTCTGGACACTTTGGTGACTAGGATTACTCTGGTTGCTTAATACTATTGAATCAACAGGAGGGATAACAATACTTACTTCGATGATCTACAAAGATTTTGAGGTTTCAAGTTCTCCTCAACGAAGCTCTTCATCTTTTCCTTCCAATTCCCTAGTGGGTTCTGAATGTTCTTCGACTGTCAGTTCTTCTTCTTCCCCACTGTAGAATCCTTCCTCCTCGTAGTTCTGCTTAAATAGGTTCATAAGATGAACTTCTATGAATACTCTCGCACTGCGCGTATGTCCAACTTCTGTGTTGCTGTCGCTGTCGTTGTCGCTGTCCCTGTCGCTGTCACTGTCGCTGTCGCTGTCGCTGTCCAAATTTTTGAAAATTATCCTTTCTTGATTTGACCAATCTATTGTGTCTTCAAGATGTTCTTCAAGATTTTCTTCTGATGCAATAGCATCTTGATTCTCAGCTTCCAAAAATGAAAAAATTTCCCTCTGGGTCCCTTAAATAAATATCTATCGACTTGGTTGTATGATTCTACTCTGTCAGCAATGAACTCTGTGATGTACCCTCCAATGGTACTATTAAACCAGTGATGTACTACTCGTGATATGAAATTATCAACTCTCTTGACCTTCTTTATCAACTCTGACATCCAAACTACAGGAGATCTAGATCAGATCTCGAACTGGGTATCTGCTAATCTAGCTAGCCACTCATATAACTCCTAATGGATCCCTCCAAAGAATATCTCGTGTATATCAGTGAAGATATATCTTTCTAGCCAATCCTTAGTGCTAAGATTAGGGTTCTTATTCTGGGATTTAGTGAAGTGCTTCTCTTGATCCTCTGTCCACTTTTTACGCTCTGTCTTCGATGGAAAACACCTTGACATTCCATAAAAAATATTCATGTCCCAACAACAAACCATTTGTTGGCACATGGGCAGACCCAGGGTTCATCTCCAAGAGCACACCAACAAGCCCTAACTACTAGGCCTTTCGAAAACACCTGTGAAGAAGATGCAGTCTCACCCGAAGAAGTTATGAGGGGGTTGCAGGACAAAGATGTCTACAACCAAAGGGAATATCAAGTGGATCTAACACCAGAACAACACAACATTCATATATCACTTATCAACTTAGATCTATTCTGCACATCTACTTATCATATCTAAAGCAATAATGCAATAAAATTATATCAATGATAGACACAAAGTACCAGTCACACACAACAAAAAATATACGTGGTTCACCCTCTCTCTAGGGCTATGTCCACAAAACTATGCTATAATAGATTAAGGTAAAGCATACAGTTCTTATCTGCGCTCTTAGCTAGCAGATCTCCTCTCTTCTCCTCTCTTTCTCTCCCCTCCCTGCACACCCAATTGTAGGGTTGATCTTCGCACCCAGCTGAAGATATTACAATCCAGAAGGCTCTTGTACTTAGCACTTTTCTCTCACACAATACTCTTCTCCCAACCTACTCCATACCAACAACAATAATAACAATGTTATCGTACCAACCCAAACTAGGCCCTTCTAACCTCTATTTATACATTACAATAGCTCACCGACAGCCTTAGGCTGAAACCTATGTGTCCAAAACCCTAGGTGTCTAAAACCCTAGGTCATCTTGACCCATATTTTCAGGGCTTCGTCGGCCTGTCTTTCCTTCCTTTTCCTGTGGTGCTCCAAAGCATCCAATAGTGGATTTTTCCGCTTGTTGAGTTGTCCATGATCCTTCTTCCTTGCTTATCTGTCATCCCCAATCTCCTCGTCCAACGAATTTCTTTGTCAGGTTTCACTCCATCTTTTTTTCTCTTTTATTCACTTCGACCCAATAACACTCACTGTGTCTTCCACGTAGTTCTCATTCTCCCTTTTCTTCATTGATCTTTGCATACTTCCATAACCAAGGGCCAACATGATCCCTCCACTTTCCAAAGTCTCATGAACCATGTCTTTAATCCTTTCCTCCGTCATTTTGTCTTAGTTTTCTTTGATGATATTATCATCTATAGTAAAACTTGGACAACCCATCTCACCCATGTGGATCAAGTTCTCCATCTACTCTCTCGACACAAACTCTTCCTCAAACAATCTAAATTTTCCTTTGGAGACTTGAAAGTGGATTACCTAGACCATATTGTCGGTAAGGATGGTGTACCAGTGGATCCTATGAAAATTGAAGCTATGAAGGATTAGACTTTCCCTAAAAATATTAATATCTTGTATGTTTTTCTAGGTTTAATGGGGTATTATCACAAGTTTTTTCATAATTATGGAAACATTGTAGCACCTCTCACTCCTCTCCTTGAAAAGAATTATTTCACTTGGACTCTAGCCACTGATCAATCCTTCCATGCCTTGAGAGAGGCTATGTGTACATCACCTATTCTGGCACTTCCGGACTTCACCATGACGTTTATCTTGGAATGCGAGGCTTCTAGGAAAGGAATTGGTGCAGTCCTCATGCAATATAGAAGGCCTTTGTCTTTCACTAGAAAACAACTCTCAGAGAGACATTTAGGCCAATCAATCTATGGAAAGAAAATGTTTGGTATTCTACATGTCGCGGATCTCTGGTGTCCTTATCTATTAGGGAAACACTTCCAAATTAAAATGGATCATCAGAGCCTCAAGTATTTTATGGAACATCCCATTTCATCCCTGAAGCGACAAAAATGGGTGACCAAGATATTTGGATATGATTATGAGATCATTTACAAGAAGAGAAAATAAAATATGGTTGATGATGCTATTTCCAAGAAGTATGAAGAAGAAGGGTTCATATTTTCCCTCTCCTTCTTTGTATCAGTTTGGATCCAAGTTGTTCTCTAGGAATGGATACAAGACCCCAAAATTTCTTTCCTGATCCAAAAATTGCAACACTATTCTCAATATTCTCCAGGGTACTCTTGGAATAGTGAAGAGTTTCTCTACAAAGGTCATATGTATTTAAGAAAACAATCAAAACTTAAATCCATGGTGCTTTCTGAGGTTCATGCTTCATCCACATGTGGGAATTTAGGGTTCACCAAAACCTATGAATGAGTCAAACGTTCTTTTTTTGTGATGATATGAAACAAGACATCCACACCTTTGTAGCTGAATGTGATAACTTCCAATGCAATAAGGGAGAAACAATCAAATATCTAGGAAGACTCCAACCACTTATGATTCCCCCTACTATTTGGAGGGATATTTATGTGTATTTCATTATTGGCCTCCCTAAATCTAGCAATAATTCAGTCATCATGATGGTAGTTGATCATCTTTCTAAATATTCTCATTTCTATGATCTTCAAAACCCATTCATTGCATCCTTAATGGCTCAAATATTTATGGATAACATATTCAAACTTCATGGCATGCCTCATTCTATCGTCTCTAACTGACATCCCACTTTCACCAACAATTGTTGGAAAGAATTGTTCAGGCTGTAGGGAACCCAATTGCATCTCAACACCTCCTACCATCCTCAAATGGATGGCCAAATTGAAACTGTCAATGAGTGTTTGGAAACATATTTGTGGTGTTTTTCATATGATAGACAAAATCGGTGGGCTCATTGGTTACCCCTAGCTAAATGGTGGTATAACACATCTTACCATACTTCTACTCACATGACTCCTTTTGAGGTAGTCTATGGGAAAAATCCATCGTCATTTATATCCTACATTCCAGGTGTCTCTAAGGTTCAGAAGGTTGACACCAATATTACTGTCCAAGCAACCATTCCATGTACCCTCAAATAAAATTTGGTCATGGCTCAGAATCACATGAAGAAACAATTCGATCAAGGTTGTTCTGAACATCATTTTGTTGAAGGAGACCAGGTGTTTCTTCGCCTGCAACCTTATAAGAAGAATTCAATCAAATCTAAACACTGCCAAAAAATTTCTCCCAAATTTTATGGTCCTTATACAATTCTTAAGTGAGTGGGACCCATGGCCTACCAGTTAGCTCTACCTAGTGATTCTAATCTCCATCATGTTTTTCATGTCTCCTACTTAAAGAAAGTGATTGGAACTAAGTGCCAAACTAAAATCATCCTCCCTGAGTTGGATGAAGAAGGTTCCATTTGGTTGCAATCACAAGCAGTCTTGGACCAGTGAGAGCATTGCCTCCATCAGTGAACCATCAAGGACGTGTTAGTGTAGTGGAAAGATACAACTCCAGAAGATGCCAACATGGAGCTGACCACTATTTTGTAAGATTTTCCTCATCTCAAGCCTTGAGGAAAATGTTTTTCTTCAAGGGGGATGGCATGTTAGAGACCTAACCTACCTAACCCCTTATGAAGGTAGAATAATATATTTTCCAAATAATATAGGTCAACATTAGTGAATAAGGTCTATTTAATAATATGAACAAGTCTAATGTAAGAATAATTAATAGAAGCTTCCTCTTCTAGAAATATATTTCTCTAGAATGTTCTTTATATGACATAATTAGTGTAAATAAGAGTATGAGGCATGAGAAATATTTGTATTGAGAATTATTTTAATAGAGCTCTTATCTAATAGAGGTTTCCTCATCGAACAAGCAAGTGACCAATGCTTTATTTCAATAAAGGTATTATTTTTGGTATTGCTATTCTCATTATTATGCTATTCCACTGGTATTTGTTGAATTTATTTGTTTATGTTTATTGCATTACATATAGTACCTTACAACCTGCAAGTCCCATGAATGATCTCACCTTTGATACATTCTTTGGTGTTGTCCATCCTTCAATGGATTTTATCTTCTCAAGATCCATTGTTATCCCTTCCTTTTAAATAATATGTCCCAAATAATGTATCGGGCTCTGATATAATTGATTCTCACTTAATACTTGTAGATCCATCCTCAAGTGTTTCTCATGATCTTATTTATACTTAAAGTAGATAAGTATGTCATCCAAGAAGAAAATGACAAAATTATCCAAGTAATTTATGAAAATGTCATTCATGAAACACATGAAGACAACTGGTGCATTTGACAACTCATAATGGCCATATCTTGTTCTAAATGTTGTCTTTATAATATCCTCTTATTTAATTCTCACCCGATGGTAGCCTGACCTGAGATTTCTCTTGGAAAATATCTTTGCATCTTTCAGCTGATCAAAAAGGTCATTGGTAAAGGATACTTGTTCTTCACAATCACCTTTTTTAGCTTTCTGAAATCAATGCATAGAATCAAGGTACCATCTTTCTTCTTCACAAATAGGAATGGGGCACCACAAGGTGACACACTTGGGTGTATATACCCCTTCTTTAAAAGTTCTTCTAGCCGCATTTGCAATTACTTCAACTCTAGTGTACTCATCCTATAAGTGATCTGGATTTAGGAGTGGAATGAACTGATTAATAGGACGAATACAATAAACACAGAGATATGAAGAATAACACAGATATCCAATGAACAATATCTTCTATTGAATAATAAAATAGGCTGAAACTGTAAAACTGCATAACTAAAACACTTGCTTGAATGGTGGTAGCTATCTCTGAGAAGAGATGTGGTTGCTACGTGCATCTGTCTAAGAATAATCAAATTACAATGAGGCTCTAGAGGCCTTTTTGATATTACTCATGAATTCCAAAACCATAGACATCCAAAAACCTAACCCTAGGAGGTGAAAAGTCAAAATTCATGTGGGCCCCTATAGGTAAGTTGGTACCTCAAATTCTCGGGGTCTTAAAGTTTTCATACGATCTCTGTTTTAGGTGCGTGATAGCCCATTGGAAAGATCTTTCATAGAAATACACATTCTGCCATCGAAATCTATCTCTGTCTATAGTTTGACTATGGCGAGCTAAAAAAAAAATTGTTTAGGCCTCCAAAACAGACCTGGAAGTACATAAAGATGTGATGACATGAAAACATACAAAACAAGCCAATTGGATTAGGTGAGAGGTCACCAATATCCACCTGGAAGATGTATAGGGATTTAGACAGCCCTAGAAGTGTACAACCCACAATTACAAAAACGTATAGAAGAATGTGCTGAAATAAAAACAGACAAGAGGATCTAGTTGGAATAGGTGGGTGGCCACCAATAACGAACTGGATCAATCCTCCCCCCTTAGAAAGAAATGGTATCCATTGAATTGAGTTCCCCCATCATGTGAGGAAAGTTATGCTGGATTTGGCCCCGGGTGTGTTGGGTATGTGTTATATTCTTTGCATGAGTAGTAGTGTCTGACCGTTGCACGGGTGCAGAGGGGAATTTGAGGGGGGGTGCAGGGGCAATGCCCCCGAGAAAAGAAATTTTTCCTAGGAAAATGTGTCACATATTTCTTCCTTGGAAAACGTGTCACATATTTAGGTGGTTTTTCGACACATGGTTTCTTTTCCGATGGTTTTCTATTTTCGGTTAAGGAATTAGGGTTGTTGACTAATCCAGGTCATTGGGTTAGGGTTTTGGATGTCATTGGCTCCTATATGTATATTGTATTGTAAACAATGTAACACAATGAATCTATAGAATATGTTGGTTTTCCCGGTTTGGGTTTCCAGGGAAAAAATCTCTTTGTAATGTTTGTATTTGACATTGTATCTTTTTTATTCTTTTACTGAATATCTATTTGCAGTAAATATTGTACAAGGTTAAAATCTACATTTGGTATCAGAGATTTTTTTGTCTTTAGGGGGATGCCTTTGTGGTCAAGGGTTTGGCTTGAGATTGTGATAAGCCTTGTTACAGTGGGAGATCTGTGGTATTGCTTTTTCATGAGAAAATAAATGGCAAGAAATTCGAAGATGGAGATCGCGAATTTTATTGGGAAAAGTTTTGAGTTCTGGAAGGTCAATATGGAAGATCTGTTGGTGGACAAAGATCAGTGGATCATGATAGATCCAGGTACTGCACCTATAGGAACTTCAATAGATGATTGGAAAAAGTTAGATCGAAAGGAAAATAGCACAATCCAACTGTGTCTCTCAGATTCAATATTATTGAATGTATCAGAGGAAGCTACAACCAAGGATTTATGGGAAAATTTGGGGAAGCTATATTAGTCTAAGTCCCTAGTGAATAAACTTTTCCTAAGAAAGAAGTTGTATAACCTGAGGATGAGAGATAAAGACTCGGTGGCAGAGTGTTGGCACGGGGGAAAACCCAGGGTTCAACGCTACAAGAGCGCACCAAAAAAACCCTAACTACCGGCCCTTTTGGCAACACCTGCAAAGCAGATGAAGTCTCACCCGAAGCAGTTATGAGGAGGTTGCAGGACAGAGATGTCTACAACCAAAGGGAATATCAAGTGGATCTAGCACAATAACAACACAACATTCTTATATCACTTATCAACATAGATATATTCTGCACATCTACTTATCAGATCTAAAGCAGTAATGCAATCACAGTATATCAATGACAAATGCAAAATACCAATCACACACAACACAAAATATACGTGGTTCACCCTCTCTCTAGGGATACGTCCACAAAACTGCGTTATAATATATTGAGGTAAAGCATACAGTTCTTGTGTACTCTCTTAGCTAGTAGATATTCTTTCTTCTCCTCCCTTTCTCTTCCCTCCCTACACACCCAGCTACAGGGTTGATCTTCGCACCTAGCTGAAGATCTTACAATACCATAAGGTTCCCCTACTTAGCACTTCTCTCTCATAATACAATAATCACTCACATCAACAATGAAAACCTATCTTGACACCAACCTGACCCAGGTCCTCTTGACCTCTATTTATACATTACATTAGCTCACCGACAACCTTAGGCCGAAACCTAGGTGTCTGAAACCTTAGATACAAAAACCCTAGGTCAACTTGACCCATATTTCCAGGGATTCACCAGCCTATCTTTCCTTCCTTCTTGTGCGGTGCTCCAAAGCATCCAATCGTGGATTTTTCTACTTGTTGACATGTCCACGATCCTTATTTCTTTCTTATCTGTCATCCTCGATATCCTCGTCCAACGATTTTCTTTCTCGGGCTTCACTCCATATTTTCTGCTTCTTTATTCACTTCGACCCAATAACAGTCACTGTGTCTTCCGCGAAGTTTGCATTCTCCCTTTTATTTCTTGATATTTTCATACTTTCATAACCAAGGGCCAACATGCCCCCAACAGTCACCTGTGACTCGTCTCGATGCACTTCAGATCTGATCTTCTTAGTTTACTTTGACTCCAGGCTGCATAGTGCAACCTTTTCTTTCTGATTTATGCCTCCTCTTCCTCCTTATACAAGCTGTCTTTTATGTGTCTGGTACCCAGTTTCAACTGCACGTGGTACCTAGACCCTTTTCTTCATGCTTCTACTAAGAGTTGGGAGGTATTTGGTTGTCATAGTATGACTTCAGTCGACTCCCATTCACTAATCCTTCCTTCCATTCTCCATTCAATGTCTTCAATTGTGCAACTCCTCCCTCTGTAACATAAGTGATCTCATATGGCCCTAGCCAATGCATTGTGAACTTTCCAGGATGTTTTATGAACTTTTTGTCATAGACCAACACTACGTCTCCCTGTCTAAATGCCTTCTGCTTGATGTGCCTGTCATGGTAGGCCTTCTCTCTATCCTTCTGAACTCGCTGATGGAATCCTGCAATGAATCGATCTTCCTCAAGTTCAACCAACTGTGTGAGCCTCTCTTGAACAACTCCAGTGTCATCCATATTTGTCAAAGTAACAATTCTCAAACTTGGTACTAGATATTCCATGGGAACAACAACTTCAAGATCGTATACCAGCTTGAAAGGGGTCTGCATTGTTATCTTCTTACAAGTGGTTCTATAGGCCCATAACACTGTTGGTACTCTTAAATCCCAATCATCTCTGTTCACACAAAAAATCTTGGTTAGTGTTGTCTCCAAGATCTTGTTGAATGCTTCAACTGTCCCATTTGCTTGAGGATGGTACGGTGTGCTCTTTTGATGGTGGACTGTAAATTATTTAGTCAAGGATTCGACTGTCTTATTTATGAAATGTGTTCCTTGATCACTCATGAGGATCTTTGGGCATCCAAACCTAGTTATGATGTTATCAAATATGAAGTGTGCAACTATAGTTGCACTACAATCCTTGAATTATCTTGCTTTGGCCCATCTTGTCAAGTACTCTATCACATTGATGATGTATCTTGCTCTTGTACGCTTTCCTGGGGGGGTTATAGGTCCAACGAAGTCAATGGCCCATTTATAAAATGCCTGTAGGGTCAGTTGTGGTGTCAATGGCATTTCATGTCTTCTGGATAGTTTCCCAACTCTTTGGCATACATCGCAAGCTTTGGAATAATCTTTAGCATCTCTGTGTAAGGTAGGCCACCAAAGGCCAACTCTAAGAACCTTTTGCGCAGTTTCTTTCCCTGCATAATGTTTTCCTGTGATGCCTTCATGAGCCTTTGGGAGGATCAATGATCGTTATGCCTCCATAACGCATCTTTGCAATATCTCATCCGGTCCCATCTTGTATAGATGTCCAACTATAAGTGATAAATCTGTAGTGCACACTACTAACTTTTTCTTCTGTGTAATTATGTACTCACTAAGTGCCATTCCTGTTGATAGGAATTGGACTATCTCTATGAAGTGATCATCGATCTTTCTAATGGCTAGTAGTTGTGCATCTTGCAGTGTATCTTCCAAATTGGTGGGCTCTTCTCCATGTTCCAACCTCGACAAGTGGTCGGGACCCTTATTCATTCTTCCTAGTTTTACTATGATCTCAAAATCATATTCTTGAAACAACAAAATCCATTTACATATTCTTCCCCCCAACACTGGCTTGTTGGCTAGGTACTTCAGCATGGAGTGATCAATAGACATTTTAAAGTGTCCTCCCAACAAATAGTGGTGAAATTTCTGCAGTGCATACACCATGGCTAATCCCTCTCTTTCAGTAGTGGTATAGTTAATCTCAGCTATGGATAGCTTCCTGCTAGCAAAGGCTAATGGGTGGTCAATGTCTCATGTTCCTGGTTGTGCTAACATAGCTCCCAATGAAATGGATGATGCATCAACATGAACTTGAAACTCCTTGGTCCAATCTAGGAAAACTAGAATGGGCGGAGTAACCATTTTTTGTTTCAGTGTGTCGACGTTTTGCTGGCAGTCTTCACTCCAACTAAATTGACAATCCTTTTTGAACAAATTCTCCATGGATGTTGTAATCTGAGCATATCCCTTAATGAACTTCCTGTAGTATCTTGTGTGTCCTAGCACAGTGCACAATTGTTTAACTGTTGTAGGAAGGGGTAGATCGACTATAATAGCGATCTTGGATGGATCTACCATCAGTCCTTTCTTACATACAATATGTCCTAACATAACACTCCAAATGATGAAAAGAAAATGCACTTCTTCAGATTCAAAGCAATTTGACATTGCTTTCATTTATCCAACATTATCCTTAGACATTCAATGTGATTTTTCAACAAACTAAACATAGTCCAATCATCAAAGTATGCTTCTAAAAATTTATGCAAAAATTCCTTGAATGCTTCGATCACCACCCTGGAAAAAATGGCTGGGGAATTCTTGAATCCAAATGGCATCACTGTATATTGGTAGGATCCCCATTCTGTTGCAAATGTGGTCTTATGGTGGTCTTCCTTGTCAATTCAAATCTAATGGTATCCTGAAAATCCATCTGTAACAGAATATACTTCCTGGCCTCCCACATTATCTAACACTTCGTCAGTGAATGGTGTAGGGAAGGGGTCATGCAAACAAGCATCATTCAACTTCCTAAGATCTACACATATCCTGATTTCTCTTGTTTTCTTGTCTTGCACCACCATAGGGCTTATCCACTTTGATTCTTCCACAGGTTCTATAATCCCTGCTTCCAGCATTCTCTCAAGCTCAATCTTCACTTTTTTCTTATATTTAGGCTTCAATCTGTAAGGTCTCTGTTTGACTGGTCTAGCAAATAGTTTTAAAGGGATCCTCATCTCTCCTATAGGCCCTCTAATTCCCTTCATATCAGTGAACTTGGTTGGAAACAAGTCTTGATATTCATGCAGTAATTCTATAATTTTATCAATGGTAGCAACATCCCAGTAATCTCCAACATTTTCAAAATTTGGTTGCTGCTTTGTTCCAATATTGACCTTCTTAATCTTAATTGGCTTTACAATGAATGACATCTTGACTCTTGGTCCTTCCACATCTCTCTGGCCCTCTATTTCTGTGATGTTCACCTTCCTAGCATCATCGTCTTCGTCGGTATTGATGTTGTAATAGCCTTGCAGTTTCTGGAGAGGTGCAGTCCATTCATCCTCTCCCTGTTTTAAGGAAAGGATGGATACCTCCTCGAATACTTTCTTTCTCAAAATATTCAGTGCTTGATCTACTGAAGGAAATTGAATTTCAAATAAGAATGTAGTTATAAAATTACGAGTCATACCTTTCCAATCTGTGGTGATGAGGCGCAATTCTGCTTGAAGGTACCAGTTGATAGGTGTTGTGTCCAACATGGTAATGAATTTGTGCACCCATTTTTCTTGAGGAATGTTTCTCCAGGCTTCCTCACAACTTCGCACATGGTCCTTTGGGCAGCTTCGACCTATGTAGTGAACTTCGCAGCCTTCTACTTGTGCTAAGAATCTCACTGTCATTAGAGTACGCCATTGTACCCAATCTATAATATTACTTTTTTGTGTCCGCCACCATATTGTTGATGTGGCTTTCAAGGCCTCATCCATTGCCAACAACCTTTGTTGTGTTGGTACACTTTCTTCAAAGTCTGATAGGAAGTCTTCTAACGGATTCAAACCATCAAATGTGGGTAAGTTACTTACTGTTGTGTCGATCCAACGAACTTCTCTGGTTAATCTAGCACATCTCCTTGTAGATACTTCATACATATGGTTCTTCCAGTTCTCTAGTGCTTCTTCTGAGTCTGATGAGCATGTGCTATCACTTCTCTAGCTTAGATTCCCATCGGCTCTAGGATTAATGTAATATTTTTGTTTGGCTGTTAGCTTGTATATGTTTTCGAGTGCATATGCACAGTCTTCTTCTCTGATGGGATTTGTGTATCATTGACCTTCATTTGGATATAAAGGTGCGATGACCCTAAGGCCATCTCCTTCAAAAGTCATACGTATTTTCTTTAAGTCAACAATAGTAGAGTTATTGAAGGCCCAATCAATTCCTAACAACGCAAGGTAAGGGAAACGATCATCAACTATTTCAATTACCTCAAAATCTGCAAATGTTCTTACTCCATCAATGTCCATAGGGACATGCCACAATCGTCCAAATGGGCTGACAGCTTGCTGATTAGCCATCCTAATCCTGATAGGGGAATAGATCAATTTCGGTTTTCCCATCTGTGCCTAGGTTTGCTTCGTCATGACATTCACCTCCGACCCTAAGTCGAGGACTACATAGTATATCTCATACTCTCTTATTTGAGCGTTCAAATGTAATTCCTTATTTGTCCTTCTCTTCTGATCAATTTGGTGTACTTCCCTATTCAACAAGGGGTCTATATTTCCTAGCTCATATTGTCTGATTAGATGTTGTATCTCTTGTACAACGTTTTCATCCTGAATCAATTTAATACAAGTGTATAGGAATTCCATGAGCTTGCTTACCTCTTTTCCTTCTCCTGGTGAAGAAAACCGATCAAATGTGAGAGGCATTCCATATTCTCTCACTTCTGGTCTCGTCTTTGATGCAGAGTCTTGGTTTCCTCTGAATTCTTTCCTAGCTTCCTCAAACATCTATCTTTCTTTGTTTGCATCAAAAGTTTGTGTCTTCTCTGCAGCTTTCTGGATTCCTGAATTGTTAAGAACCAAATATCAATATAGCATAGAAAAACCTCAAAATAAGTACTCAATGCCTTGAAAAAGAGAGAAATTCAGATAATAAGCCTCTTCGAGGGGGCAACCTCCTTATG
>JZKD02S0059742.1:229905-241649 GCA_000966675.3 Picea glauca
CAAAGGCGAACCTCATGTTGAATGTTATCCTTTAAAGTTCCTATGAATACATCAATCAAGTGCTCATCTGGAATATCAATTACCTTTATATTCAATCTTTGGAAGTTCTCAATGTTCTCTGTAACTGAACCCTTTTGCTTGAGATTTATCAATTGGCTAAAGAAGGGATGGCTCCATGTATCCTCATAGTGTGCTATCACTTCTTCCATGAAAATTGTCCAAGTGACAAGTGATTTGTGAAAACAAAGCCATCAATACCATACAAATTGATTGGGTTCTAAATATAAAGAAGCAATTCATACCTTTTGTGTATGTGGCACATTATGTAGATCAAAGAATTGATCCATCTGCAGTATCCATGTGATTGGGTCCTTTCCATCAAACTTCCTCATATCGATCTTATAAATGTGGTTGGTCTTCAACCCAAAGTTGGAATTTCTCCATTCTTGATTCACCTTCCTTGTGTCCTCATCATGAATTTCATGGGATACATTTTCACTTTCAGGTTTCCTCTCTATTATGAAAATTTTCAATCCTTCTATGATCTACCCTTTTAAACCCTCCATCATCTCTTGTAGTTCATCTTTTGTTACTGTCTTCTTTTGTAAATCATTTATGTCCCTACGCATTTCTTCACCTTCATCAAGAGTCCATGTAGGATTATCTGGAGGCTTATTTGGTGTAGAAGTTCCTTTTTTGGGTGGCATGTTGACGAAGTATAACTTTTGAACCTTGATTTTGAGGTGGTTTTGCTAGACAATATTTCTTTTGTTGTATCTCCAAAGTTTCTTCCCTTGTGGCTATGAATTTTTTTTTTTTTGTAGTTCTATGATATTTATTCTCTACAATGCCATGTGTCTGATCAAAATTGGATGTGCCAAGTGGAATTTAAAGTAACGTCCCCACAACTTGCTGCTTTTTGGCCTTTCCGGGAGATGTCACTTGTATAGCATGCCCCGCACAAAATAATTGATATAAAATTATGAAACTTGTACTAGAAATACTACAAACTATGCTCTATCCAATGCAACTAGTCTCACTCAATTTGGATACTCTATGAAAACGTTATGATTTTTTTACCTAGAACACCTTCATGAGACTAGTCAATAGGACTAGTCAGATACCCTATCTTCCACAGGGTGTATCTACAAATGTAAGACGACCCAGAAGCTGAAATTTTTACCCCAAATACTTTACTAAATTTTGTGAATATTCTCCAGATTTCAGGGTCTGAAACGTTACAGAGAAACTTATATAGTGAAAATTATGAAATGACTCAGTTCAGGATGATTCCCGGACCCTATCTTGCATAGGTTGTATCTCCAAAATTGTAAGGCCTAAGAAGCTAAAATTTTAACCCAACATATCTTGATCCGTCTACTAAATATCCTCCAAGCTGTTCCTTCTGAAGCATTGTAGAAAAACGTTATAGTGAAAATTCCAAGGTGTCTCATATGTAGCAGCGAAACCCCAAGACCTTGAGCTCTGATACCATATGTTAAGAACCAAATATCAATATAGCATAGAAAAACCTCAGAATAAGTACTCAACGCCTTGAAAAAGAGAAAAATTTAGATAATAATACTCTTTGAGGGGGAAACCTCCTTATGCTCGCATAAATGTACAATTCCAAGATGATTCCAAATGAAAATGTCTCCTTGGTATATATAAGAGACTAGGAGGTATAATTATAACTAATGGAATAAAACTGACATAAATAAAATAACATTACTAATGTAATATGCCCCAATTAAAGGGGTAATGAGCCAATATTAGGGCTTAACACGATTCTTTTGTAGTCTTCCCTTGTGTTAGTATGTCTTCTCCTGTAACAACGCCTCCCCTGGTTATAACAACGACTCTGGGGTCTTCTTTGCGAGGTTCAACATAGATCAATTGCACTTGTGGGTTCTACTGGGGTCCTTGTCTTTCCTTAAGATTAGCTAGTAGTACAGGACAATCTTCTATAACATGGTCAAACAAGTTGCAATAGCTGCAAGTAGTACAAGGGTTCTAAAAATCCCTTGCAAGGTGTCCAGGTTGTGCGCAGTTATAATATATGATCTGTCCTTGGCCTCGACCCATTCCTCCTCTTCATCCTCTTCCTCTGAATCCACCGTGAGGATTCAAGTTTCCTCTTCCTGGAGAGTTGTATTGCATAGTGTTTCCTTCTTGTTGTACTTCACCTTGGATATTATATATGTCTCTTGACCTTTCATGCATGAGAGAATAAGCCCTACAATCCCTATCATCATGTCCTATAGACTTATAGAATGTACAATACAAATTTGTAGGTGTCTGAACATACTTTTGCACATAATAGCACTCACCAGTACGATGTTTGTTTCTGCATACCTCGCACCAGGGTAAGGTGACTTGCTTTAAGGGGGTCGGAGCTCCAGAAGCCAAATATTCATTGAATAAAGGGCAATGTTCCTTGTCATGACTTTCTGATATGCATATGACACACCATATGTCTTCTCTTTTATCTTTTCCCTTGTCTTTCTTCATATCTTCGACCTGCAGAGACAAGCTAGTTAGCTGACTCAGGATCTGACTCATATCTAAACTAGATTCTCTCATGGGGGTTGATTCCAGCTTCATGGAAATCTCCAATGCCTCATCCTGTGAAGCAATCTTCTGTTGCATCAGGGGAACTCTGATGTGTGGTAGAAGGGAAGAAATGAACCATTCCTTGTTCTGCTCATCTAGGATATGAAATGTTAATCGGCCTGTTAAGGTCTTGAATCTCTGATCAAACTCCCAAACATGTTCAACTACCTTCTTCTTGATCCCTTTCATCTCTGTGATACATTGGGATTTTGAATTAGGTTTCTTGATTTATGCAATCAATGAGTTCTTGATCTGATTCAATGGCTTAGGTTGTTCAAGTCCTTGGACAAGTTTCATGTACCAACTCAGTGCGTGATCTATGAGAGTTGTACTGAACTAGGTTCTTTTGACAGCTTCATTTGTGACATTCTTAATGTTCCATACGGCTTCACATAGAAACTAGTGCTGATCTCATTTGCCATAGATCTTCCTAGGGTTCCTGGCTGAATGTGTGGTGGACTACTATTGACATTGCTTTGGACGCTCTGGTGATTGGGACTACTCTGGTTTCTTAATACTGAATCAATAGGAAGGATAACAATACTTACCTCGATGGTCTACGCGGTTTCTGATTTTTTAGGTTCTCCTCGGTGAAGTTCTTCAACTTGTCCTTCCTCTGTCCCGACGAGTTCTAAATGTTCTTCGTCCATCAGATCTACTTCTTCTCCACTATAGAAAACCTCCTCCCTGTAGTTCTACTTAAACAGGTTTGCAAGGTGGACCTCTCGGAACACTCTCCCAGTGCTCATATGTCCAGCTTTTGTGTCGTTGTCGCTGTCTGAATTTTTGAACATTAGATTTTCTAGATCTGACCAGTCTATTGTATCTTCAAGATTTTATTTTCATGCAATATCATCTTGAGTCTCAACTTCAAGAATTGTAGAAATTTTCCTCTGGGTCCCTTGAGAAAATATATTTCATCTTGGTTGTGTGACTCTACTCTGTCAACAACAAAATCTTTGATGTACTCTCCAATGGTATTATCAAACCAGTGATCTAGTGCTCGTGATACGGTGTTACTTTCTTGACCTTCTTGATCAACTCCGTCGTCCAAACCACAGGAAGTTTGGATCATATCTCGAACTGGGTATCGGCTAATCTAGCTAGCCACTCATATAGCTCCCGATGGATCCCTCCAAAGAATATCTCGTGTATATCAATGAAAATATATCTTTCTATCCAATCCTCAGTGCTAAGATTAGTGTTCTTATTCTGGTATTCAACAGAGTCCTTCTCTTGATCCTCTATCCACTTTTGAATCTCTGTCTTCGATGGAAACCACCTTGGCATTCCCTTAAAAAGAATCTGGTCCCGACAATGGAACCATTTGTTGGCACAGGGGCAGACCCAGGGTTCAATGCTACAAGAGTGCACCAACAAAACCCTAACTATGGGCCCTTTTGGCAACATCTACAAAGCAGATGAAGTCTCACCTGAAGCATTTATGAGGGGGTTGCAGGACATAGATGTCTACAACCAAATGCAATATCAAGTGGATCTAGCACAAGAACAACACAACATTCATATATCACTTATCAACTTAGATCTATTCTGCACATCTACTTATCAGATCTAAAGAAGTAATGAAATCAAAATATATCAATGACAAATACAAAATGCCAATCACACAAAACAAAAAATATACATGGTTCATCATCTCTCTAGGGCTACGTCCACAAAACTGTGCTATAATATATTGAGGTAAATCATACAGTTCTTGGTTGCGCTCTTAGCTAGCAGATCTTGTTTCTTCTCCTCCCTTTTTCTTCCCTCCCTGTGCACCCAGCTGAATGGTTGATCTTTGCACCCAGCTAAAGATCTTTCAATACTAGAAGGCTCCCCCACTTAGCACTTCTCTCTCATAATACAATAATCACTCACATCAACAATGACAACCTATCTTGAAACCAACCTGACCCAGGTTCTCTTGACCTCTATTTATACATTACAATAGCTCACCAACAACCTTAGGCTGAAACCTAGGTGTCCAAAACCCTAGATACCAAAACCCTAGGTGTCTAAAACCCTAGGTCAACTTGACCCATATTTCCAAGGCTTCACCAGCCTGTCTTTCCTTCCTTCTCGCATGGTGCTCCAAAGAATCCAATGGTGGCTTTTTCCGCTTGTTGACATGTCCAAGATCCTTATTTATTGCTTATCTATCATCCCTGATATCCTCGTCCAATGGATTTATTTCTCGGGCTTCGCTCCGTCTTTTCTTCTCTTTTGCTCACTTCAGCCCAATAACAGTCAATGTGTCTTCCATGAAGTTCGAATTCTCCCTTTTCTTTCTTGATATTTTCATACTTTCATAACCAAGGGCCAACACAGAGCATTTGAATGCCTTCAATACTATGGTAAGCCAGTCAGTATCTGTTGAGATTAAAATTTCAGATGAAGATAAATGTATCATTTTACTGTGTTCTTTACCAGACTCGTGGGATAGTCTAGTTGTGGCCATAGGTAGTAATACAACTGCCTTGAAGTTTGATGAAATGGTCTCATCCTTATTGTCGGAGGATATGAGATGGAAGAATATGGACGGACAAAGTACAGACACATTATTTGCAAGAGGGCGTTCCCATGAAAGAAATAGATCTAAGTTCTCAAGTGGGATATCTAAGTCTATGGGTAGATCTAAATCTCTTGAAAATTTTGTAAAGGTATGCTGGAGATGTGGAAAAGAAGGGAACTACAAGAAGCAGTGTAGATCCAAAGTTGAGAAAAAGAAGGGATCTGAATAATATCCTTCTACAAAAGAAAATACCTCTAAGGAAGAAGGAAGGGACGTGTACTTGGCTTCTTCAAGCACACGTGCAGATCATGAGGCTTGGTTGGTTGACTTTGGTGCATCCTTTCATATGACCCCCCACAAGGAGTGGTTCTGTGAATATGAAAGGTATGATGGAGGTAATATTTTCTTAGGTGATGATTCGAAAACCAAAATCATAGGACGAGGAAAATTCAAGTTGAGGCTCATAGATGGAAGGATTAGAACACTTCCTGGTGTTTTGCACATCCAAGGTTTGGCTAGAAATCTGATTTCTTTAAGCAAAATGGACGATGCATGGATAAAAAAAATATTTGAAAAGGAAACCTGCAGGATGGTTCGAGGAGCAATGGTGTTGCTGAAGGGAGTTCGGTTTGGAACTCTGTATAATTTTCAAGGAAGCATTATTAGTGATGGATGTAATAGTTCCATTGTTCCTGATATTGGATTTGAATAAGAAAGAACTCCTACAGTCTTTGGACAAAAGGTTATGTTGTGGCATCAAATACTAGGGCATATCAGAGAGAAGGGTCTTCGACTACTACATGGTAAAGTTATGGTTGAAGGTATGTCTAAATGTTCTCCAGATTTATGTGAACATTGTCTATATGGGAAACAAAATCGGGTAAGATTCCCCCGTAGTGCAAAGAGGGTAGAAGGAATTTTACATCTAGTTCACAATGATGTTTTTGGACCTATGTCGGTCCCATCATTCATAAAATCTGTGTACTACGTCTCATTTATAGATGACTTCTCGAGGAATACTTGGATATATTTTCTTAGGAAGAAATCTGAAGTCTTTGGCAGGTTTAAATAGTTTAAGGATCTTGTAGAGAATCAAACAGAGAAAAGAATTAAGATTCCGAGGATAAATAATGGTAGAGAACTCTGCGGGAATGAATTTGAATAATTCTGTAAGAAGTGTGGTATAGAAATACAGAAGACTACTCCAAATACACCTCAACAGAATGGAGTTGAAGAAAGGATGAACATGACATTGATGGAAAAAGAAAGGTGCATGCTCAATGGTGTCAGGTTAGGGAAAGAATTATGGGCAGAGGCAGTGGGTACTACATATTACCTGGTCAACAAATTACCCTCATCAGCGTTGGATGACAAGACTCCACAAGAGGTATGGACTAGTAAGGAACCTTCTCTCACACATCTCAAGGTATTTGGCTGTGATGCATATGTTCATGTTCGAAAGGAAAACATGAGTAAGCTCGATAGAAAGGCTGAAAAGTGTATCTTTATTGGATATAAATATGGTCTCAAAGGTTATAAGATTTGGAACCCAGAAACTAAGAAGGTAGTGTATAGTCGAGATGTGGTATTTAGATAAATTAAGGATGTTGTTAAACAAGAAGTCCTACCAAGTAAGGAAGAACTAGAGAAAATAGAGTGTGATTTAAAAGATGACGAGTCAGACTCTACATAAGAACAAGAATAAGAAGAAGAAGATCTGCATACTCCATTATTGAGGATATCAGTTCGAGAAAGAAGGCTATTGAAAAGGTATACTCCATCTGATTTCCATTCAAATTTTTCTTTGTCTATTACTGATGATGATCCCAGAACTGTCAGGGAGGCAGTGGATTCATAGGATGTAAATATCTAGAAAAGGGACATGGACGAAGAAATGGCATATTTGGATAAGAATGAGGCTTGGGATCTAGTGTACTTGCCGACTGGAAGAAATCCCATTGGAAACAAATGGGTATTTAAAAATAAGATGAATGCAGAATGAAAAATGGATAAATACAAAGTCCGGTTAGTAGAAAAGGGTTATTCCAAGGTTGAGGGAATTGATTTTGGTGAGATTTTTTCTCTTGCTGCCAAGTTAACCTCTATAATATTTATGTTATCTGTTGCTGCTTCATTTGATTTTTAAATAGAACAAATGGATGTGAAGACAACATACCAAAATGGGGATATGGAAGAAGAAATCTATATGAAGAAACTAGAAGGTTATGTTGTGAAGGGAAAGAAGGAGCTGGTATGCAAGCTGAAAAAGTGTCTGTATGGTTTAAAAAAATCACCAAGGATGTGGTATCAAAAATTTGATACTCATATGTTGGGACTTGGCTTCACAAGAAGCAAAGAGGATCACTGTGTGTATTTTAAATTAATTGGTGATCATTTGATTTATTTGGTCTTGTGTGTGGATGACATGCTGCTGATAGGAAACAACAAGGAGATTATCCAGGATGTGAAAAATCAGTTGTCCTCTAAATTTGACATGAAGGATCTCATTGCTTCAAATTTAATTTTGGGCATGGAAATTAAAAGATATGGGAAAAGGAGGAAAATCTGGTTAAATCAAAGAAAATATGTCAAGACAATATTGCAGAGGTTTAATATGTAGGAATGTAAACCAGCCAAGGTTCCTATTCTTGTTGGTGTAAAGTTATTTGTGGATCAGTGTCCCAAGACACATGAAGAGTAGGAGGACATGTCGCGTGTTCCATATGTGAGTGCAGTTGGCAGTTTGATGTATGCAATGGTTTGTACTAGACCGAACATTGCACATGTAGTGGGAGTTTTGTGCAGGTATATGTCAAAACCAGGAAAGGAGCATTGGACAACAATAAAAAGGGTTTTCAGGTATTTGTGTGGCACGACTAGATATGTATTGTGCTAGGAAGGAAGACCGAGATTGGATAGAGTTGTGTATATACATGGCTTTGTGGATACAAACTGGGCTGGAGATCTAGACCGTAGGAGATCTACAAGTGGGTATGTGTTTAACCTATTTGGAGGAGCAATAAGTTGGATGAGAAAAAGACAGGTTGTAGTGGCACTATCAACTACAGAAGTTGAATACATGGCAGCCACTCATGCAAGTAACGAAGCACTATGGTTAAAAATATTGTGTTCAAGTATTGGGTTGGTACAACAAGCTGTAAGGATAGATTGTGATAGTCAGAGTGTAATTTTTCTGGCGAAGAACCCAACTCATCATTCAAAGACAAATCATATTGATATTCAATATCACTTTGTGAGAGACATGGTTGAAGAAAATAAAGTATTGTTGATGAAGGTGGACACTTTGAAGAATGTTGCAGATTCATTAACAAAATTTGTGAGCACTGAGAAGTTCTCTTGGTGTAGAGGATCCATGGGCATTGTTGACTATGTAACCCTATAAACCCCTGTATGCAAAGAAAACAACAAGTGGGAGAATGTTGGGTATGTGTTATATTATTTTCATGAGTAGTAGTGTCTGAGCATTGCAGCAAGCGCGCAGGGGGGAGAATTCCCCCCGTGGGGGGTTCGGGGGCAGCGCCTCCGAGAAAATATTTTTTGCCTCGAAAAACGTGTCACATATTTAGGTGGTTTTTCAGCACATGGTTTCTTTGTCGATGGTTTTCTATTTCCGGTTAAGGAATTAGGGTTGTTGACTAATCCAGATCATTGGGTTAGGGTTTTGGATGTCGTTGGCTCCTATATGTATATTGTATTGTAAACAATGTAACATAATGAATATATAGAATATGTTGGTTTTCCCGGTTTGGGTTTCCAGAGGTAAAATCTATGTGTAATGTTTGTATTTTCCATTGTATCTTTTCTGTTCTTTTATTGAATATCTATTTGCAGTAAATATTGTAAAAGGTTAAAATCTATAGGGTGAGCCACTTTCCTTGGTGTAGGAGTTACCCTACCTTGACAACCCAATAAAGCTGGATCCTTTGCTGGTAAGTGCCCTTGACCTGTGTGTCCACTATCTGATCAATGGATGCTTGTTCCATGCAGTCGGGGTTGAGATCTATGGGTGTCAGTTGTTTTTCAATCTCTGAGGTGTCCAATAATGGTGGAAAATATGGTCGAAGGAGGTCCACATTGAACACTGGGTGCAGGCCAAGGAAGGGTGGAGTGTTGAGCTCAAAAGGATTGTTACCCACGACTTTGGTGATAGTGTAAGCCCCATAGCGAAGTGGGTATGACTTCTAATGGGGCCCTGTGAGATGATCCTTCTACAAATGTAACCATAATTGTTTGCCAACCTGAAACTAGTGTGGTATCATGTGTTGATAATGGTGCTTCTTGTACTTAGCATTGGATTTCTGCAAAATCTCCTGGACCTATTGGCGGATGTGCTGAATCCGCTCAATGAATATGGTGGCTTTGTTGATCGCAGACTAATCATGGGAAGAGATTGTTTGTGTGGTGGGAAGAGGAAGTGAAACATCAATGGGTCCCAAGGGTTGGAATCCCATCCTCACTTGAAATGGGCTATGTTCGGTGGAGCTATGGAGAGATCTGTTTTAACTGTTATGAACATAGGGGAGACTCTTGTCCCATTTACATGGATTCTTAGAGTTGTACATGTGCAGGATGTGCACAATCATTTGATTTACGACCTTTGTTTGGAGGTTTGTTTGGGGGTGGAAAGAAGTGGATTTTGTGAGCTTGGTGTCCAACAGTGACCAGAGACTCGACCAAAATGTGCTGAGAAACTTGTTGTCCCAGTCGAAGATGATGGTGTGTGGTATCCCAAAGTGCACCCACACGCGTTCGAAGAAGATATTGGTAGTATCTTCCGCTGTGATATTCTTCTTGTAGGCTGTGAGGATGGACATCTTTGAAAACCAATCAACGACCACAAGTACGTAGTCATTTCCTTTCTTGGTGGATGGAAGGCCAAACATGTAATCCATTGAGATGGATTCCCAAGGCTTATCAGGAGTAGGAAGAGGGGTGTATAAGCCTTTATTCTTGATGGTTGGATTGGAAATGGGACCATGCAGTGCAAGATATTATATACTTGTTGACGTCCTATCAAAGTTTTTTCCAATAAAAATGTTTCTGAAGAACGACCACAATTTCCTCCACGCCAAAATTTCCTGCCATCTGACTGTATTGGGCTTCCCAAATCATATTTGCATGTTGATTTGTAGGAACACAGAGATGGCCCAGGTGGCATGATGTTCTGTCCTGAATGTGAAAATCAATGATAGTCGCGCCTGTACCCAACAACTCATAGGTGGTAGCGAAGTTCAGATCTTGTTGATAAAGTTGGGAACACTTTGTTGGCAGACAATACAATTTTTTCCATTGCCCTATAAGATGCCTACACCTATGACTTCTGAACTTCAAATTACTGTCGCTTTTTGCAAATAGACGATATTTTCATTTCATGCGACAATTTGCAAATTGGTTTCCATTTTAATTTTCACGACTGTAAGCGTGAAAACTCCTCCATCGTTATTTGAACTGTCATGATCTTCTCATTGATATTCTGAAAGGCACTTACCTTTGGTTTGTTATTAAGTGGCTGGAATGATTTTTTGAACTATGTCCATTTGCCTATTCTTGCTTTGATTGCGCAACTTGATCTTTATTTGATTGATAAGGCATTGAGCATGTAAATTTATGGGTTATATTTGATTCTATARGGGTCATGGTTGATTTTGTTTTATATAATGTGATCCYTATTATTATAAGCTCTTGGCTTGTCGATTTTATGAAATCATTGGTCACAATGTTTATAAATGTTTGATTACACATTATGCAATGGCGCGTTGGTTAAACATTTGGGTTTTGATTTAACGTTGGCTTGAATTATTACAATGACACATATTTAACTTTTGGTTCGATTTCACATTGAACATTCATGGTTTCAAACAATACATTGGCGCATTGGTATATCATCCACCGTTTGATTTTTGGGTTGGACGAATAATATGGTTTGAACGATGTTATGATTGATTGAACAACGTTTTACTTTGTCATTACTGCTATCCATGGCGGTGGATAATCCCACCACCCTCGCACGCGCACATTAATTTTCTTCCCCTTTCATCGTTCGCAGTTGTTAGCCCAAAAGATTTTGCTCCTGTGTTTTGTATCCAAACCCTACCATGTGCTCGCACCATGGCTCCAGTCGTAAGGGCTGAACCCAATGGTGGCCAAGCTTTGTTGATGTTCGACAGTGCTTACAGTGACCTTCAGGAATTTGGATGGCTCCCGTTCATACAAAAGTTTGATGGTTTTAACCCTTGCGTGGCTCGGCAATTCGCATTAACCTTTGATGGTTGCCGAGCCATGGTCGGGGATGTGAAATTGGAAATTAACAAGCAATTTCTTAGCTTAGCTACCGGTCTGTCTGTCACTAGACAAAGATGGTCAAAAAATTGGAAAGTGGAAGATGTCCCGTGGACACTGCTCTTCCAGTCACGAAGGGTGAGCTCTTGTGACAAAGGTTTTCCCACGATTATTCTCAAGCAATGATGGCACGACTTGCTAATGATAACCAAGCAGTTTATCACCTGCGAGGGTCGGTATGGTTTTGTTTTCTTGTACCACCTTCAGTTACTTATGGTTTTCATGGGCTATGAACTTAATATGCCTTATTACTTGC
>JZKD02S0059742.1:302864-316190 GCA_000966675.3 Picea glauca
ATCTCTTCTCAGAGATAAGCTACCAGCGCCCTAGCTAGTTTATTTCCATTCTGTCTGTAAGCATATTTCAGTCATTTTTTATTAATGAAATGAAGTCTTATTTCCACTGCATCTCCGTGTTTATGTGTATTTCTGTATTTCATTGTGTTCCTACATAAATCCGGATCAAAACTGTTGAGAGATTGTTTAATCATCTCGACAGATTCACTCGTGTAAAGACATATCATGAATTTGATGATGAGATTCCACATCTTGAAGGGGGGATCCCTATCTTGGGTCAATCTCTAGAGTCTCCTTTTGAAACACCATATTCCCCTCATGAAGAAGTTCTTTCCACTTCATTAGAACCAGAATTTCAGTTGGATGATGTGATCGAGATGATTGAAAAGTTGAGGTTTGATGAGAACTGAACACCATCTCAATCAACTGAGCAACCAGGACCATCTAAAAAATGTCCACCAAAATGGCTCACAAAAACACTTGAGAGTGTTCATCCTGATGAGGTCGAAAAGACATGAACCAAAATGTCCTCAAGACAAGATGGAGGTAATGTAGATAATTCAAAATCAGGTGATGTAGATGACATGGATGTTTAATATGATTTTTAATTGAATTTATCTACTAGCCTTGAACCGACTTCCTTTGAAGAAGCCACTTCTCATGATGAATAGAAAAAATCCATTCAGAAAGAATATGATACTCTCATCAAGAATGGGACATGGAAGTTGGTGGATCCTCCATTTGGAACCAAACTAATTGGCTGCAAGTGGGTATTCAAGAACAAGTATAGATCAAATGGCTCACTTGACAAACACAAATCAAGGCTCGTGAAAAATGGATTTGCACATAAATAAAGTGTTGATTATGAGGAAAATTTTTCCCTTGCAGCAAAATGGGCTACCATCCATACTCTATTTTCTATGGCTGCACATAATGGATGGAAAATTCATCAAATGGATGTGAAGACTACTTTCTTGAATGGAGGCTTGAAAGAGAATGTTTTCATGTCTCAACCAGAAGGCTTTGTTTTGAAGCGAAAAAAAAATAAGGTATGCAAGCTCATCAAATCCTTATATGGATTGAAACAAGCACTGTGAGCATGGTATGAAAATTTAACTAAGCATCTTCTGAAATTAAATTTCAATCTTGACTATGCAACTTTGTTTGTCAAGAAAGTTGGAAAAATTGTTGTATGTCTTGTAGTATATGTAGATGATCTATTGATAACAGGGAACAATGAGAAATGCATTGCAATCATAAAAAAAGAGTTGAAGAAAGGATTTGAGATGACAAATTTGGGACATCTTCACTATTATTTGGGCATTGAAGTGATTCAAAATCCAAGGTACATATTCATTTACCAGAAGAAGTACATTGGAGAATTGTTGAACAAGTTTGGCATGGATGAGTGCAATCGTGTTTCTACTCCAATGGAATATAATTTGAACCTCATATCAAAAGAATGGAATGAATTTGAGGATGCAACCGAGTATAGGCAGCTTGTGAGAAGTCTTATCTATCTTACTACCACTAGACCAAACATTTCATTTGTTGTTGGGATTCTTTCTAGGTTCATGCAAAACCCTTGTGAAGGACATTGGTATGTTGCAAAAACAGTTCTAAAATACTTGAAAGGAAATCAAGATTTTGGAATCAAGTACTCTAAGGTAGATGACTTCAACTTGATCGGATATTCTAATTCAGAATTTGACAGAGATAAGGAAAATGGAGTATCAACTTTAGGCTATCTCATGAGTCTTGGATCAACAACAATCTCTTGGAGATCACGCAAACAATCAGTTCAAACGGATTCCACAATAGAGGCAGAATGTGGTAGCTGCAGAAGTGACAAAGGAGATTGTGTCGCTTAGGAAAATACTTGAATATTTGCAGGAGAAACAAGTGAATTCTACTCCTCTTTTAGTTGACAATACGTCTGCAATCAAGTTTGCCAAGAATCTCAAATTCCATGATCGAACTAAGTTCATCAACATAAAGTATCACCTGATTCAATATCATATAGAGGCCAAGACTATCTACTTGAGACATTGTTCCACAAATGAGAAAATTGTGGACATCTTCACCAAAGCGCTTAGAAGAAAAAAATTGGAGAAGTTCAGAATGATGCTTGGACTCACACATACCCCTTCAGATTAAGGGGAGGGATGTTGGACACATAATCCTTGGGATTGCGTTTTGTAACAATAATGTATATATGAAGAGTTGTAGGTGATAGGAAACATTTTTGGTTATGGAAGACCATCGGTCATTTGTTTTTTATTTATCCACCATTCATCTTAATGCAATACACATTAGTGTGGAGTTACATTTTCTGCCATGCCTGGCCTAACATAAAGATTTTATTCAATCTAAATTAATTTATATTATTGCAATTTTTTTGTATTAATTTCAAATTGAGAAACTTTATGTATCACTTTATTCCAACAATCCCAAAAAAATAACTATAAAATTAAAAGTTTTAATGCATTGTTAGTGGCATATCTCAATATATAATAATAGTAATCTAATTTTAAAATCAATACTAATCTAGATACCAAATTGGTATATGAGACCTCTTTGTTTGTGGGACAAAGGACCCCAAGAATTTTGACTACTGAAATAAATAAAAAAAAAAAAAAAAAAAAAAAAACTACGATTAAAATTTTATTTTAACAAATTAACTTATTCTTTTAATGCATGTACGGAAATTTTAATGTTATTGGAAAATCTCTGCGTAGCAGTAAAACTGACCAATCTTTTTGAAAGTTCTTTGGTTTATCAGCCACAGAATTGGCAGAAAGATTTTTTAGCTGACACGTTGAATCTGTGGGGCGGCAACTCACCCGATATGAATCCGATGCATGTCTTTTACATAACTACACACACCAACCACGGATATCACATAAATCTTTTAGCTGACACGTTGAATTTGTAGCGACAACTCACCCGATATGAATCTGATACAGTATTGTCCAGAACTGCACAAGCCAACTATGGATATCAGATGCCTTCTCCCTTAAATCTCTCCATGACCTTCGACAAAAGGAGAAGGAAACATTATGTTGAAGGATGAGTATCGAGAGTCTGGTAAAAGAAGTAAGTAGGCTCGTTGTTCCCCTGTGTATCTCCCTGGGAGGCGGGAGATACACAACGCTAATTAAAAAATGATTACTTTCAACGTTGGTGGAAAAATATCTTTGGCGTGTTCTAATGAAGGACGGGATCTGGCATAGAGTTATAAAGGACAAGTATCTCCCCTAATGCTTAGTTTTTACCTTGCTCAGGTCGGCTTCACATATTTTGACTACTGCTTCACAAATCTGAAAAAAATTGTTAAAGTCTGTGCATATTATGACACATTGGTTGAGTTGGAAGCCTGGGTCTGGTCATTCGGTTCTATTAGGAAAGGATATGATCCTAGGATTGGGGAACTATGCTCTCCTGTCTTAGAAACTATTATCTTCTTTAAAACAAAGGAACTTAAGCTACCTCTTTCAGGCTAGAGGAGCTACTCGACTAGGGGAAATTTTCTCACAGTGGAAAGATAGTATAGAACTAGGCCTCACTGGGCACTTGACAATAGAATGGGATCATTTTTGTAGGGCCTTAGTTGGCTCAGGCATTCAACTTCAGGATAGTACTGTTGAACTTCACTGGATTGGAGGTGATAAGTCAGGATTACTTTCGGTCAAAAATATTTACAGAGCCTTAGCTACAAAAATCTAGCAGCAAAAAACTACAAGATGGAGGAGAAATATGTGGATATGGGATCTAGTTTTAAAAATTAAACTTTTTATTTGGTTAGCAATGGAAAACAAAATTCTTACTTGGGATAATCTACAAGGTAGAGGGTGGGAAGGACCCAATATTTGTTATTTATGTCTAAGGGAACTTGAAATTGTTAATCATCTTTTGGTAAAGTGCTATTATACCAAAAAAAGATGGAACAAAATTCTAAGAGGGCTTAACTTAAGGACTCATTGGGAGGGGAACACTTTATTTGATAGTTTTGACTGATGGACAAAGAAGGTGCCTACTTACTCTACTCTGTCTTGCATTGTTAGTTGGAACATTTGGTTGGAATGCAATATGACAATCTTTGAAAATGGAAGCCCATCCATCAGCTATAGTGAGGCCCTTGGGGGTCTGAAAAATCAAATAGTTACTCAGAAAGAGCCAATCCAAAGACTCCTCAAGACTTCTCCTCAAGTCTCAACCATAGTGGGTTGGTTTGATGGTGCAACACAATTAAGCGGTAAAAGAGTGGAGCATGGGTTTTGATTAGGATCAATACAAATACAATATACAAGTGGACTTACAAGCAAGTACCAATACTAGAGCAGAACTACTTGGAGTCTAGGCGATGCTCACACTGGCAACTAGGCTACATATTGTTGATTTGCAGGTATTTGGAGATTCTAGAATAATAATTGATTGGCTAAATGGCAAAAGGAAATTACAAGTAAATGCCTTAGAATGTTTGAGAGGCAGGATCAAAGACCTCAACAAATCCTTTTCTTCGATCAACTACACACATATCTATTGAGAATCAAACATGGAGATTGATAAACTTTCCAAGAAATCACTTCAGATGCACGAAGGAAAGATTACTTTTGAGAGTCTTTGAAGAGATGTATAACATATCAAGAGGACAAATATGGTATATGTTTTCTTTTTATAACATTACCAAATTATATATATTATATATAATGAGAAATTTTATGTTCGAAAAAAAAGTAAGGACCCTCGTTGCATCAAGGTACGAAGCATGCATGTATGCAAATTTTAATGTTATTGGAAAATCTCTTCGTAGCAATAAAACTGACTAATCTTTTTCAAAGTTCTTTGGTTTATCAGACACGCTGAATTTATAGCAATAAAGCTTTTAGCAGACACGCTGAATTTATAGCGACAACTCACCCGATATGAATCTGATACAGTATTGTCCAGAACTGCACACGCCAACTACGGATATCAGATGTCTTCTCCCTTAAATCTCTCCACCTTAGACAAAAGGAGAAGAAAACATTATGTTGAAGGATGAGCATCGAGAGTCTGGTAAAAGAAGTAAGTAGACTCGTTGTTCCCCTGGGAAAGCGGGGGATCTACAGCGACTGGTGGACAGAATATCGAAGGCGAGGGTGGTGCTGCTAGGAGAAGCGAGCCATCGCACCCACGAGTTCTACAACTGGCGCCAAAACATCTCGGAGTTCCTAATTTCCCAACATGGTTTCAACTTCATATCCCTATAGAGCGACTGGCCCGCCGCTCAGTAGCTCAACAAGAAGATCCTCACCACTCCAAAACACACAGAAGCCAGGCCGGCGGTGAAGGACGTCCTCAGGGAGGCCTTCACCCGGTGGCCGACGTGGATGTGGGAAAATAGAGAGACCGAGAAGCTCCTGTATTGGATCAGAAATTTCAACTGCAACGTCGACGACAATGAAAGTTGGCGTCAGGTATGGTTCTTCGGCCTGGACGTCTACTCTCTCTTCGACTCCATCCAGGTCGTCATCGACCAGCTCAAGAAGGTGGACAAGGAATTGGCCAAGCGGGCACAGAGGCATTACGCCTGCTTTGATTCCTCCGAACAAAACGAGGAGGAGGAGTACATGATCGGCTTCCTAGAGGTGCCCGAGGGTTGCAAGTCCTCCGCTCTCGATGTACTAGCATTGTTTCTTACGTCTGACAGTCATTTTATTGATTTTGTTTAAGATAATTGTATGTATATTTGTTGTCATTTTCAAGGTTCTTCGCGATGTGATCCATCGGAAAATGGACAACGCCATGGAGGAGGACGTTTGCGATATCCAGCATAATGCAAAGATCATGCGCAACGCCAATGAGTATTATAGGGCGGTGTTGTTCGGGCACCTGAACTCGTGGAACGTGCGGAAAAATCACATGATGGACACGCTGGTGTTGTAGTAATATTTTCCTCACCATTGTTATCTTGCACAGAGGGCTTTTTTTCCATTTTACTATGCAGACTTATCAACCTCTTTTTTGAGTCAAAACATATATTTTTCCACATATACTCTCCCTAACTGCTTTGCAAGATGCGTATATGCTTTATGCTCCACTACAGCTCGTGTATATCAGGATTTGTGCCAGAAAATACAAAATGAGGTCGGGTTTACATGTCACGACAGAAGATCTCTGATCTTTGGCCTTCAGTTGCATTCTGGAGGCTATAAGAGCACAATTTCGAGCTATGGAAAAAGGGAGAGAAAGCATTCAACTTTGAGAGCAAAGTTACTCTGGAGAAATCACTTCATATTGAGTCTACATCCCTTTGTCCCTCAAGTCTGAACATAGTGTTCAGCCCCCAGGCTCTTCCATTATTGTCAAGAGAATATCTTTATCTCTTTGCTATGAGCTTGTCTTTGGTGGAGGATTGAAGTGGTGGAGACCCAGTTGGAAGGAACTTGGTTTCTTGGTTTCGAACCATGCCGACACGGAAGTCTGTAATGTTGATACTTCTATTGATCAATTATTAATAGAAATACTCCTTTCCCTTCCAATCAATATATTGCGAATATATGATTATCATCCATGGGGATGTTTGTAATGTTTATTAATGGATTGTGCTATCTGATGTGCTAACTCATTTTATATATTGTCACTATATACTTGCATCGCTTATTTGTTGAGAACTTCTTGTAAGGCTTTGGGTCAAAGTGCTCAACCGTGGAACAACTTCAAACAATTGGATCGAGGTAGGCTTCTTCCTCGTATTGCACATTAGTTTATATAGCACATGTTGGAATTGAGTTGATTTCTGTAGTCATATTGTGGTTTACCCCTGGCCATAGAGAGTTTTTCCCTTGTAACAGAATTGGCGACTCCACTGGGGAGAGATCTTCCTTCTAAGGGTTGAAGTATTTTTTCCTTCTTACGTTGCTCTTTTGCCTTTGTATTTCTTGTCGTATCACAGTTGGACAGAGTCTGTTCACTTTGGGTCTGAGTTTTCAACCTTTTTACCCTTTCTAGCCTTGTTTTAAAAGATATACGCCCTTTTTTCCCTGACAGCCGTGTGTATACGCTTGTTGTCCCACTACAACAGGCGTATATACGCCCTTTTCTCTTGAACAAGAGTGTATACCACTTCTCCCTTGCTTTTTTTCTTGGTGTAATGATTGTTGGGTAGGTTTTAAGGATCACTGAGCCTTCTTTGGTCTCTATGGTACCTGTTGAGATTATCTGGGATGACAAGAAACCTTTTTGGAGTTGAATTTTTGGGCGGCATCTTTCTCTTTGTTTTTCGTTTTTGACTTGTCCTTGGTAGTTGGGCTGTCTGGTTAGCTGCTTGGTATTATGCATGAGTGACTGCTTTTATACACAGTAGAAGTTATATATCAAGTCGCTTATCAGTGCATGCATTTTCTTTTTAAATACATTGAAAATACAAAAAAATAGGCATTTTGCATTGGTTGGTATTTTTGTCTTTGAACCTTTACCATTAGCTTAGCACATTTAGCGAAAGATTACATTTTACTTCTGAGTTGCAGAATTAAAATTGAAGATTGCACTGCTTTTATTTAGCATATCATTCACTGAAAAGTTAAAGTTAGGCTTTGCATTATATCTATTTTTATTCTTATGCAGAGTCATAACACCATAAGTTTCATTTCCATACCTCTTTGAGTAATCACGGCCAATAAATTTTATGCTTTAAACTAAAATTGATTAGTCACGATTTTATTCCTAGGATTTAGTGCCTTGAATAGGATTTTGTGAGTAAACTTCTCCAAGGCAATTAAATCAACTTATGTGTCTGAGACAGGGAGTTGAAAAATCCATTGTATAATTGGTAATATTAGGAGGCTCCGCTCACACAAGAGTTAATCACGAGGTTGCACAAAGTTAGTTGAAGGGATAACCCCTGGATACTCACCTAGAGTCAGAGATATTTCTGTGGATTTATTCGTATTTGGGGATCTTGCTAGTGCCCATACCTCTGTGAGAGATGGTACTTGAAGGTTTTGGGCTTTGCTACCCTGCCCATACAGTGATCTAGACTTACGAATACTCGCCTGTGCATCAGTTATACAATGGTTTATCAATTGATTGACTTAGGTTTCTCATAGGTTACTTGCAGGGGTTATTCTGTTTGTATCCTGAGTCAGATAGGGGTCGAACAACACACAACCTTTATGGAGGATTACCTCTCCGAGGGGGGTCTAACCGACTGGTTGTTAAGCCTAAGAGGGCCCTTATAATTGATTATGTTACCTCCAAAATTTAGTAGGGAGTCTCAGGTCCCTCCTGGACGAGGCATACCTTCTTTAGCGAGGGAGGCCACTCAGCCACTTTAACCTATTTGCATGCATATTGGCCGTTTGAATTTTTGGTATGCTCTTTGATTACTAGTTGGCCTTAGGATATCTTTTTATTTGTTGAGAGTCATAAGTCATCGTGGAGTCATACCAAATTTCTCGCGGGTCCGATCGATTGTTACAGTTACGACCGGTTTTCGAGCTACTGCCTTATAAAAGGCATAGAGTTGTTAGGAGTGGTACACACACATCCACTTTTCAGACTTGTGATCCCACAAAGATGAGTACTGAGTCTAGTCTTTAGAACACTAGGAGTTCATCAACTCCCAATCCCACTATAGTTAATTACAGTCCTTCGACACCTGCAGCTGCTATAGTTGTAGTGCTGGAGGCCTACACCGGTACTATGGCTCGACCCGTAGTCAATGCTTCGTCTCTCGCCTCTAACCCTTTTTGTGGTTTTGGCCACTCGTCGAGTTACAATGTTCATACCATCCCCATGGCTACTAGTCCGTTTTCTTATGGTATGCCAAGTTTCACTTCCCAGTCTTCGATTTCCATCCCAACTACTGGCCATAACGCTAACCTTGGACTTGGGGGCACCACACCTCTGTACACTCCCTTTATGTTTGGTATCTCTCATGTCCCCCAAGTGAATCCTAATGTAGGAAGTGTCCCCTTCCCTAACCCTGGTTCTAATCCTTCTACGACTGGATGGAACAACCAAGCTGACAGATAAGTTCCTCCCTATATCCCTATCCCCTTGGTGTCGAATTCGACCAATACTTTTGGCATAACTAATCCACTTCAATCATCTGGATTTCCACCCAGAGGAGGCCAGTCTTATGTCTTGGGCACCCCCCAACCTAGATCTAATCCAGTTGGGGGCATTTTTAACAACCCTCAGTTTGGAGCTAATCCAACTGGTGCAAATTTTCATAACCCTTATCAGAAAATTCCTGTTGGAATGATGCCCAATCCAACTTTCACAAATCCTTTCAGAGGGGGGTCTTTTAATTCCGAACAAGGTTTTGGTCCTTACCAGAACCCTGGATGGAACGCAGCTCCTAATACTCAATCTTTTGGAGAAGGATGGGGTCAGGTGTCGCAGCCCCGTATTCCCTTTCTGGCCACAATTAATCTGCCAGATTTGTCTGAACTAATGAATGAACCGGTGAGTCATGATCCCACATGGCCCCCTGTCCCCACCAAGCTTCCGTCAGACATTCCAAAGTTTGAAGGTAAGAATGGCGAGGACCCTGGTGACTACATCACTACTTTTCAACTTTGGTGCTCATCGAATTCTTTGAATCACGATTCTATTAGATTACGATTGTTTCATTGCACTCTTATCGGGATTGCGTCACAATGGTATATTGAGCTACCTAGGGGAACATATGGGTATTTCCAACAATTAGTGCTGGCCTTCCTTAACCACTTTCAACTACCCATTTGTTACGATGTTGGCCTTGAACTTTTGTCAACTTTACGCCAGGGTTCCGGTACTCATATTTCAGACCATATCCAGGAATGGCGTAGGAAAAGATGGTTAGTTAAGACTCCCATACCCCCCGACCTTTCTTTTAGAATGGTTTTTAAAATCTTTGCACGCTCCTATTTCAAAGGATGTTGCCACTTCCAGGGTCTTCAATGAGGAAGAGGCCATTTTTAGAGCCCATCAATTCGATTTGATCTATGCCCACTCGGGGATGTTATACCACCTTCTTCTCGACGCACCACGATCAACTCATGATCCTAGAGAGGGTCCTGGGCCCCATGCCAATGGTATTGTGGGGTCCACCAATGTAAAGTCTGCAAACTCGGCAACGAAGTCTGTCAGAGGACCAGCTTCATCTAGATCCTCCAAACCCACCCAATCGGTGGATGTACATTCCGTGCAGTCGTCGAAAAAACAAAATGGTGACCAACAACCAGATGGGAATAAATGAAAAGGTTGAAATAATCGTAGAGGTGGGAAGAATAAACCCAAGGAAAAGAATAATAATGGAAAACATAATGATAATGATGGGGAGTGCACGGAAGAAAAGCGTAAGGTTAAGTTTCCTTGTAAACTTTGTACAGACGATCACCTTACACACTTATTCCCCAAACTTGCAGAAGTTGCAAGGATTTTAAATCTCCTGCCTGTTGTGCTAACGAATCCTTTTCCTCACAACCAACACTTAGCCTCTAGTTCTTTGAACACTGGAAATGCGTCTGGTGGGGGTCAAAACCCATCATCGCAAGATGACAACCGTGATTGCATCAATATGGTCGACGCAACAATCGATATAGCCACTCTCTCTCGAGATTACGACTCTTCAAAAGCTAGTACCAACCTAGAAGCTCCTCCTCCACCCTCGGAGAAGAATTTATAGATCGAGAAACCAGAGCCACCACCTTGTATTTCAAAAGGAGTATTCAAGCGCTCTACTCATAACACTAATGCTAAAGTCGCCCAGAACTACTCTATCATTAAGGATCTGGTCCAAACACCTTGCGCGATGTCTGCTTTGGAGGTACTCCAGATGTGTCCATCATAGAGGAATGCCTTAGTCTTTGCCTTAGGAGTTCTAGAACTTAGTGGCTCAAAGATCATCAAGTTCGATGTCATGGACGTGAAGCCTCACTTACCTTACCGTGTGGCTTTCCAAAACCACGTGGAGCATTCTAAATATACCATCAAATGAGAGGTCGTTGATGAGGGTGCTTCCACTTGTGTGATGTCCTTAGGCTGTTGGAAAGCTATCGGTTCTCCAACCCTTTCAAAGTCATTGACCATGTTGACCGCATTCGACGGTCATTCCTTCCGCCCTCATGGTATTCTCCTCGCCTTTCTGGTCCAGTTAGGTGGGAAGGTAGTAGAAGTGGAAGTAGAGGTAGTTGATGCACCTCTCGATTATAACATGTTACTAGTTCACAATTGGACTTATGCTATCGTCGCCATTGTATCATCCATTTTCCGCACGCTTTGTTTTCCTCATCAAGGGGAGATTGTGATGATCGATCAGTTATCCTTTGCATACTCTAGTCCGAATGCATTTGTTGGACCGTCGATCCCCGTGGTCGACAATTCTCAGTTGTCAACTAATAATATTGGTATCGAAATTTATTCTTCCCCCACGGGTACTTTCGACTTCTCGACACTGATTCACCACATTTACACCATGTCCAGTACGCCTGCTTCAGTAGAGAGGTCCATCCCTTTCCGCACTTCTTATTTCAGTGACCCTTGGACCCTACCTTCTCTGACTTTATTGATTGAAGGTCAGTCGCATGCTGGCATGGCTATGCCACTATCGACAGTAGAGATCGCCTATCAAGCTATCATTGACTCTTCTGCCGAGCCTGATCCAGTTCCCTCGCATACGGTCAAGGAAGATCCAGTTCCCAGGCCCGTGTGGGCCACTTCGTTATCTTGTTCACATGACTTCTTGGATGATACTTTGCCTTCGGACAAAGCCATCCTTAAAGCCATGAATATTTTTGAGAGACCTTGGGACGATATGCATCATCGGTCTTATTTTCTCCCAAGTCTTGAAACAATTGAGCAAGATGATTTTAGATCTACCCTGAGTGAGATAGTCGGTCACGCCGTAGTTCCACTTGATACACATGACATTTACGCCGAAGGGAATATGGTGAATATTTCTCCCACTATCTAGATCGATATCTCTCGTACCCTTGGAAAGATTGAAAACGTAAATATAGGTGTAGATTGTTCGCCAGAGGAGACTCTGATCTACACCAACCTCTTCAAAGAATTTCGAGACGTATTCGCTTGGTCATATGAAGAGATGCCAGGGATCGACCCCCATATTGTCGAACATGAGATTAGGACTTACCCGGATGCTAAACCCATTCGACAACGTCTTAGAGCTGTTAATCCTAGGATGGCCCCCACTATTAAGGCAGAGGTAGAGAAGATACTTAATTTCGGCTTTATCTACCTGGTTCCCTTGAACGAATGGGTATCCAACCCCGTTCCTGTGAATAAAAAGAAAGGAACCATCCGTGTGTGTATGGACTTTCACGACCTGAACAAGACCCATCCTAAAGATAACTTCCCCATGCCTTTCATCGATCAGATTCTCGATGAGTGTGCAGGAAACAAAATATTTTCTTTTATGGACGGATTTTCAGACTATAACCAAATCCAGATCAAACCCAAAGACCAACATAAGATGACATTCATATGTCCTTGGGGCATGTTTTCATACCAAAAAATGTCTTTCGACCTGAAAAACGTCGGAGTGACCTTACAACGAGCCATGACTTTCTCTTTTCATGATCTCAAACACATAGTCGAAGCTTACCTTGATGATCTTGCTGCTCACTCTCGCAAGAGAATGCATCATGATGCGCACCTTCAACTGGTTTTTGAAAGATGCCGCTACTATAGAATCTGTCTCAACCCTCATAAAAATCATCTTTTACGTTAGATCTGGCCGTCTCTTAGGATTCTTAGTCTTCGAGACAAGGATCATGGTAGATCCACTTAAGGTTGAGGCAATTATTCAGTTGCCTCCCCCGCGCACAATTAGATAGCTTCAAGGTTTACAGGGGAAAGCTAACTTTTTGTGTCGGTTTATTGTGAATTATGCCAATATTACTAAGGTTTTCATGCGCCTATTAAAGAAAGACACCCTGTTTATCTGGGATGAGAGAGCCCAATAGTCTTTTGATGCCTTAAAGAAAGCCTTAATATCAGCCCCTCTGTTGAAATCTCCTTATTACAGTAGAGATTACTTGTTGTCTATCACCGCGTCTGAAGAGACTATTGGTATGGTTCTATTTCAAGAGGATGATGAGCTCCACGAGCACGTCATCTACTATCTCAGTTGAAATTTAGTCGGTCTTGAACGAAAATACTCACATGTTGAAAAGCTAACTTTGGCTGCTGTCCACGGATTCCAACGTTTACGACACTATATATTGTTGGAAATACTAATACAACTGAGAGGGGGGGGTGAATCAGTTGTATATAAGCTTAAACAATTTTATACCTTCTTAACAATTATTAATATTTCTTCATGTGTCATCAAGC